>VXBQ01013737.1:426799-586799 GCA_013400175.1 Phainopepla nitens
GGCGGTGAGGCGGCCGGCACATGGGACGGCGGGCTTTGGCAGCGGGGTAGGGCCTGGCCAGCTGCGGACGGAGCTCATGGATAGAGGACGCTTGGCAGGATAACCCCGCGATGGCTGCCCAGTCGAGGTACGGCACTAAATAACTTTGGTCGCGCCCGGTGCATCTCGCTGAGAGCTGGGTTTGTGATGCCCTGGCTCCTGCTCAGGCTCAGTCGGCTGTGGGGTTTTTACCCCGAGCCCCGGGTCGGTTTTGTCCGTATGTTTTGTTCACCGAAGTGTCCGCTCCCTCTCCTCGGCGTAAACTTTCTTCCAGGAAAGACAGGCAGGAAAAGGCAGGAAAAACAAAGTCTTAATTGCTCGCCGTCAAATCTCTCCCAACAAGTTAAAAACTCCTTGAAACAGATTTCCTTCTCCCTCGTGGACTTGTCTGTTTAAAAGCTCTTTGAAACTGATTCTCTTGTCCCCTCCAGACTTGTGTCGCGTTTGTTTGTTTCTGCTCGCCTGTAGCCAGCCCGGCGTGAGCAGGTTTCTGTCACTGCTTGCAGCAGGGCTTTAAAAGGGGGCGAATGGGTTCTGTTCGGCCGGGTTGCGGAGCTGGCTGCGCCAGGGAAAGCAGGTTGTGTTTGCTGGATAGCTGCGAGGGTAGAAAATGGTTACAACAGAGTGCGGAAACGAGTTACTTAGTTGCTGTCAGGGAGCAAAATTCAAGAGAAAACACCGATATTGGTTAAACGCTTTTCAGCTGTGCTTTTAGAGAAGCAGCATTTTGCCTGCTCTTGAGGGGAGTGTCCTGCCTAAAGTAAATTTCACACTCAGCGTGGGGGAGGCAGCTTTTCTTAAGCAGTAGTACTTGATGGAGCAGTGCTATTTAAGGTACCTGTTAAATGCCTTTTAGCTTTTACGATGCCTTAATGGGCATTTCAGAAATGCCAAAGAGAGAAATTCCTTTTTGCTCTTTAGCCCCATACCAAACAGCCACCCTGCTCCCCTTTCCTGCAGGCAGGAAAAAAAAATTAAAATGGTGGCATATCCTACACATAAGTTTGGCACTCACGGTACATTTTCACAGCGGTTCTTTCCTGCAGGTTTGAAGCCAAGAGCTGGCTTTAAATTACAAACTGGAGAAGGACAGAGCCCTGAGGTTTGGGGAAGAAGCAGGGCAAGATTGACTGCTTGGTTAACAGCTGAGCTCTTCTCCAGCTTCCACGGCCTACTCTTCCAATACTTGGGAATATTTTGCATAAAGAGTACTTAACAAAAAGCTCAAGAGTTTCTAGCATTTTTTTTTTCCTTTGTATGATTCCCTTTGCATGATTTACTGGCCTGCATTATCAGCGTTGCTGTAATAGGACTGCATGCTGGATGCAGCATAAATCCTAGGGATGTTGGCTGGCCCTGGATGTTGGCTTGGCTCCAAGGCCAGGGACATGCCTGGTGTCTCAGAGGTCGCACAGCCGTTCTGCTGGGTGGCAGGAGGCCACGTGGGAGCCGGGTCCCAGCAGTGAGCCCCCAGCTTCAGCCAGCCGAGAAAGGGCAGAGCTGGCACTGGGGCCAGTGAGCCGCATCCCTGACCCGTGAGGTGAACGGCGCAGAGAACCGAGTGTTACACGCTGAGTGGCTCAGAGGGAAGGGAGGAAAATGGTCCAAGGGCTGGGGCTGTGGGGCTGAATTTGGCAGGGCAGGTGGAAGGACTGTGCCCCACACCTGCCATTTGAGACAGACCTGGGGACAAGACACGCACCGGCCATTCTGTATCCTCCTTCCTTCTCCATCCTGTTTGCTTTTCTCAGGATGCTGTGAGGTGCTCGAGCTGTAAAACTGCATCAGAGCATTTCAGCACAGCAAGAGGTTACTTTGTATGCCTGAAAATCATTGGGAAGAACTCTGATTATTGCTTGTTTTAAGACATTGGAAGAGAGTAGGAGTGCATGTGAGCAGCAGAAATGAGTCTGTAGGAGAGAGGTTGCATTTGCCAGAGAGCCTGTGGTATTTCTGTTTCAATGGCATAGAACTGCAGGATATCCATCCCATTTAAAAAAATATGTGCTTTGTGGGTGTGTAGAAGCTTTTATTCAACAGTAAAGGATGAATTAATATTCACAATAAATAATTAGAATACTTCTGCATGGGACTGAGAAGCCACATGTCTCCAGAAGTCATTTTGGTAAAACATGTCAGAAGGTTTACTCTGCAAGGTAGCTGGCAAAAGAAATGGGTGAGTCTTTCTGTGTTTATTTGTGCTTTGCAAAAAATACAGGCAATTTCTGCAAGCTTAGTAAATTACTGATGAGTTGGTATGATACCGAGTGCGGTAGTGGTTTGTGTATCACTCTGTACAAGGCCTTCAGGCACTCCTCCATCTGCTCACGTTTTCTGTTTCTCACATGCTGTTTGCTTTAGCTAGTGAAAGTGATGTGACATAGGGGAGGATGCTTGTTTGGAAACAAGAAAATCCAGCATCCTTTCTTCAGCTTCAGTGCTGTGATCCTCAGCAGCTCACCTAGCATTTGGGCTTGACAGTTTTGAAGGATGGAAGGGTAAGGAAAACAAGGTGATGAAACCTGCCTGCCTGCTTCTTAGCATTTTAAAAACTGTGGTAGTGATAACTGAGGAACTGATGTGCTAATGGATGCCCCAGCATTCTTTAAAATCGTGATCTTAAGAGATAGTTACAGGGCGAGTTAGGCATGGTTTGGTTTCAGCTGTTTGAGAATGATCAGCTTCTCCCATTAGCTGCTGCAAGTAGCTTACAGCTGGAGCTATTATGTGGAGAAACCATCCTCCAGTTAGCATTGTTTTGTGTGTAATGTAGGCTTGTGGGGGTTTTTTAAGTTGCTTGCTGAGCCGTAGGTTTGTAGCTGTGGCTTTCTATGCGCTTGCTTCTGGAGTGCATGGGTGATCTGATGCCTGTGGTGTCCCCAGGCAACAGGGCTTGTGTCAGGTTTTTATGGTATATTCAGGAACTTGTGAGCAGAAGCAGAACTGATCTGAGTAAGGACAAATTAAGTTTCTTGTCGAGTGTGGTGTGATGTTCATCATGTGCCGTTCAGCTGCTCTGGGAATACGGCAGGACCCTTGGGAGGAGTGTGGGACAGACTGACAGAGCTCATCTCATTTCTGCTTCTTTCTCCATTAAAATATCTGCTCTACTGCAGTAATTGCAAGCTGAGGATCTTTACCTGAATATCTACCTCTCTGTTTTTTTGGATGCAGGCTGCTTTTCTCGGGCTGCTTGAGGTCATTTTAAATTGTCTGTAGGTGCTGTTGGTTACACTTATTTACAGTAGGAGGATAAACAAAATACTTTGTTGTTTTGGATGCTAAGAATTTCGAGCTGTCTTACATATAACTTGCTTTTCAGTGTAGTCATGGTTAGCATCATTTCTGGTGTGCAGAATGAATGCAATTTCCTAATCTTTGTACATAGGTGAATACAGTACACAGTCGGAGCAACATGAAACCTGAGTGTTGTGCTGTCATCGCTGCTGGGCTCATCTTGCTCTTTCTCCTGAGTCAGCCCTGCAGGGAAGGGTAATGATGGACAGCAGCCTGGGAAACCCTCTGTTTCCACCCCCTAAAGCCGAGTTGTACCAGCTAAACCTGGAAGAGTCTTGAGAGGAGGCTTTACTGCCCATTTTGGTAGAAAAAGGTGATGCTGTGCAGAAATAAAATATGACCTTATATATATTTAAAACACAGTAAATACTGAAGGGAGTAACCATGAGGCTTTTCCCTAAGGAGAAGCTACGTTGAATGATGCAGTTTTAGTTCATTCCATGTCATTTCACAGCTTTCCAGGCCAGATGTAAAGACACTTCTCATAATTTGTTTGTTTCATCGGTCCTGTTGATATAAGCAAGTGCCAGTATTGGTGATGCTGGATTCCAGTCAGCTGATGGAGGTCAAGAAGGGCTGAAACAATATCTTGTTGGAGTTTACTTGTCTATTGAAAGCTAAAACATCCCATGAAACCCCGATGGTTTTGCTTGGTACTAGGTCTGCCTAGTAATACGAATCTGTTTGCTCCGGAACCAGATGTCTGGATGATCTATGGCATGTTTTGTGGGCTGTTGGGAATTTGCAGTTCCTTATTGCCTGGACTTTCTCAGTGTGGAGTTGCTCTGAGGCAGACCTGCATCTGAAACATTCCCACACAGGAGAAAGAGATGCTCACAGGGATGTGGATGTTTTGGGTTGGTTTGGGGTTTTTTTAGCAGTGGGTATTCCCATTCGCAATAGGCCATTGAAAACTTTGAAATACAATTGTCATGGCATACTTGAGCTGGTGCACAAGGGAATGTTTCCTTAGGTCATGTAATTTTCCTGTATCTGAATCTGTGTTATAAAGAGAGGCCTCTTCTCACAGCTTTATATGAGAAAATCATATGCTACTACAACTGCAAGATGCAACACGAAGAACAGGAAAGAAGATTTTAATGAGATGCATAAATTCTCCTCAGCACTTTTCTTCTGAGAGGAGCCATAGTGAATGATGCATGAAGCTTTTAAATGCCTTTAAAATCTAACAGAAAAGGTGTCTCCTTAAAGTTATGTGGGAATGCTACAATGACATTGTTTTCCATGAGGTGAAGGGCAGTGAAGTGAGGAAGAGTTTTTCAGAGTGCAGGGTATCATCCTAGGGCCTGGGTTTGGTGCTGGGTGATTGGGAGTGCAGAGGCTGGTTTGCTTACCTGGTGTGACAAGAGAGTTACTGTAGAAATGCACGAGCCTCAAAAAAAAAACCCCAGAAAACAAAGAGAAAGTACTTTTCCTGTTCAGTCTTGAACACAGCCTGGAGATTTTTTTTTCCCTGAGGTATGTTATAGTGGAAAATGTACCGGCTATTTTATGCTTCGCAATTTTGGCTGCTGCAGTTCGTCTGTGTCCATGATAAAACAGAGAAGTGTGTGGGACTGGCTGGGGCAATTATCACTCCCAAACGAGGTGTTACCATACATAGATTAAGATAGAGTTGCCTCTCCAGCAGAATGCTTTTGTGGGGAACAGACAAGAGCTGCTGCGTGTGCTAAGAGAAGATTTTCCGCAGTTGCCTATTCATAGACAATTCAGGGAAGGGAATTTGAATTCTTGATCAGTACAGAATTAAACAGCTGTGGAAAGTGGTGAGAGGTAGAATTCTTGCAGCCCATCTTCCCTCTCAGCTGTGGTGGCTGCTGGCCAGCCCCCAGCTCTTCTGCTCCTGAGGTGCGGAAGTTGTTGATCACCTTATTGAACCGCGTGGCTTCTAAAAAAGTTTCTTTTGCTGCCTTATTCTTGTACAGGAAGGGGACGTGGCAAATGGGGAGAAGGAGCAGGTGTGTGGGCACAAAACTGCATTTGAGAAGTTGCTCGGCTCCTGTTAATGCTTCAGAATTGTCAAGCTGAGGTATCTAGGTACACTTGATTAGGCAAGCTTCGTCACAAATGGTTAATGAAGATGTTTGTGTTCTGGATTAGTTTAGGCTTAGATATTGTTTGTAGAATTGTCATTTTCAATTGTTCTGAGCGTTTATTGTACTAGCAACCTGAAGTTTTCCCTTACTGTTGTTTTTGCAATGTTACCATCAGGTTAAGAGAAAATAATGTCCCTGCTGTAATTTTGAGAGAAAGTTCAACAAGCAAATTGTTAATGTTTAACCTCAGAGACAACAGTAAAACTCATTTTCAGAACTGCACGAACTGTGGGCTTCATTTTTTAACTTGTAAACAAACGAACAAAAAAGGAGCAAAAACCAACCACAAAAACTCATCGAAGAACAGCAAACAACAAAACCACCTCTACCACCAGTTCAACTAAAACATATGTAAGAAGTAGACCTCACCATGTGAGGTGAATGGGAGAGCTCCAGTGCACGTCCCTCCTCCCTGAGCTGAGCTGTGGGCACTGCATTTGGAAATGCAGATGTCTACTGGCATCTGAAATGGAAAGGAATTATTAAAATGTGGAGCAGTAAAGGGATATTTGCATCTATGGAGAAATGGAGACGTGATAAAAAAATTGCTTTTGAGTTTTTTGTTCTTCTGCAGTTTGTAAGGTTTTGTTTAAAAAGATATTACTGGGATAGTTCATCTTTTCAAGCACAGCTCAGAAACTCTCCCTCGTAACTGGTATGCAGCTATTTCTCAATAATCCTCTCCCCCCCTGTAGGCTATTTTGGAAAAATCATCCTAATCTGAAGGCAGGGAATATACTGGCAGTTTAGAAGTGCTTTGGTGACATGCTTCTCTTTTCCCTGTCCCCACAGCCCTCAGCAGAACAAGCTGTTCTAGGAGAAGTTGTTTTCCTGGTGTCAGTAAACCTGTGGCTCTGCTGAGAACAGGCTGTCAGTCTAGAGACCTATTTCTTCATAGCTTTACTAAAATAACACGTGCTAACAGAAAGAGAGCCTGGCCTATCCCTCTGTGCTGCAGAGCAGAGAGCTTTGCTTGGATTTTTAGAAGACTCCCTTAGAACTGCTGCTACCTGAAAGATGCCATCTCTGTCTGTGCTGTCACTGCAGGCGTTTTTGGCTGTGAAAAGTGCTGGCATAGCTACAAATACACTGCAGAGGTGAGATAACTGTGTTGGCCCAAGTGTGAACTCCATGATACTGGTGGAGAAGGCTGCTTTTTCTGGCATATGGCTTCTGAGGGGATGGCTATGGGATGCTGGGTGTACACTGTGTTGGCCAAGGAGCCCTTTTGGACCACTGTGTCTCCCTTCTTTGCTGAGACCCTGCAGCTCCGTTGTAGCAGAGTGTTCAGCTTTATCCAGCAGTTAACTTTTAATTGGTCACTGGTTTGATTTTGAGTTTCTGATTTAACGCATTGTATTCTGTAACTTTCATTCTGGAAGCAAGATGAAGAGCCTTAATATTTAAAGGGAATGTGATCACTTTGCCGAGGTTTTGGAACACTGTAGGTGATCTTTATCCATTTGCAAACCCCTATCCATTTTACATGGACTGGCTTCAGCAAATGAATAATAGGCTCTCTTTGCTTAGCTGGGTTTGTGGTCCTCTGTAGAGAGAATGGCTGGTTCTGTGTAATGCACTACAGGGCTAAAAACACTCCTGGTCTAGAGCATGAGAAAATTCACTGTATCCACCCATACTGGGGAGAGAGAAGAATAGGTAAAATCATCTGCTGTTCTTTGAGGAGTTCTAATCTGCTTTTAGAAACACCATAATAATGAGATCTGTTATTTGGAGACGTGGGGTTCTTTTGCCATTGCGTCCTGCAGGAAAAGAAGTTGACTTGTATGATGAGGAATTGAGAATAATAAACCAAAATAACTTCCTAAATTGGCTGACTTGGAAAAAGTCAGTAACTCATAAACTTAGTGTTTTACATATGATAAAAGGCTTGGTCATTTTGTGAATTAAGTGGCACATAGCTTTCTCTTGCAGTTCTCTACTTATTTGTAATAAAAATGAAGAGTTTAGCCTAGGATGGGAGAAGAAAGCAGCTTCAGTCTAGAATTTCCCTCTGAAGATGCCTTTAACTTTTTGCTGTTCCCTCCACCTTCCAAACCAGTTCCAAACTCTTAGTGGGCAGATGGGATGAGTTCAGCCTTGGTTTTGGTTCCAAATGAGCCAGCCCCAAAGTGGAGTTTCTGTACCTACCTGAGCATGTCACTGATGAGTAGTGCTGTTGTTTGGTGCCATGGTGCAGCTCTGCACAAGTAGGACCACAATGGAGTAAAACAGATGGATGAAATCGTCTGTCTGCAGAAACTGATAACAGTAAAACTTGGCTCCCAGGCTGGTTCTTCCATTACTTAAACATGTGAAGCAGTCTGCTTCCTAATGATTTGGAAAGGGTGTTTTCTTTCCAAGTCAGTTAAGTAAACTGGATGAACCAACCAACAGTAAATAGGTTTCTCTCATTGCACATCCCTTTTCCCTGCGTGTTTGGAGGGACAGACTGAATTTATTTGCAGGGAACCTATTGCTGTTTCTTCCTCTTGCAATATAGACAGCTGATGTAGTGTAGCACTGTGATCACAGCCAGAACCTCCTTTCTGTAGTTCTTGACTAAATGAAAGCAGTTTGTAATTATTGCATAATCTGGTAATTGCAACCCAAACTTTCTTGGGATATGGTTTGGCAACTGTGTTGGTGTGTGTTGATGTTGTTTTGTTATTTGAAAAACTTGTGAGAGAATTTATTGTGAAAACTGAGAAACTATGTGTACTAAACAAACCACCCCAAATCAAAGAAAAAGAAAACCATACACACACACCCCCCTCCATCCTGTAATGCTTATAAAGCCAGTTGCAGTCTGGGTTAATTTTTAAATCTAATGAACATTTAGCTGACATTTTGTCCTCTAGGTTGAACGTTGGCCAAATACTGTGGTTTTAGTTCTTACCTAGAACTGACTTTGATATCTGTGCTGTACTTAGTTATAAAGAGACACATGGAGCTCACCCTCTCAGCCAAGGATCCTGTGTTCAGTACTGTTTCCACTCAGTTCCTTTAACAGTGCTTATTCCTCTAACTTTCTCATTTGGCAGTCATTTGTGCTAGTCAGAACGGTAGAAAGTAAGAGAAAAGGTCATGTTTTCATCTATAGCAGGAGAAAACATCAAATCATGTTTGAAAATATTCCCCCCGTCCCCTTGAAAACGTCTGGCAGAAATGACATATAAAAGAAGGTATTGTGAAGAAAATGCTCTTTCTGTGTCTCAACTCCATCTTCTGGGCAATTTCATCACTTCCCTGTTCCTTCGTGCATCGATTAAATATCAAGTTAATGCTTTCCTTTTGTAAAAATTGCTTCCTTGAAAATGGGCCATCCTCCTCCCTCACAGCCTAATGACAGAAAAGTACAGATGATATTGATATAAGCTGTGTTTACTTGAATGTAACAACTTGAAAGGCTGCATGTGTACAGTAATCTGCCGAGTGAATAATGATTTGGTTTTACTTGTTCAATATTTCTTTCTTTCCCCTAGAGAGGGGGAGGTCTGAATAACCAGTAGCAGCTGCTGAGGTTAATAAGATGCATTTAAAAGGTCTTTAATTAAGCCATGCAGTTTTCTTGGAAGGCCCTTGAACTATTCTTTCACCCCTTCCTCTTCTGTTTCACGTGGGTGAGTGCAAATAAGATGGGAGTGCAAGGGAGGTGCAGGCACTGACTAGATACAGATCTAGGATCCTGCGAACACACAGCGAAGCGTCAAGGGAAAGCAGGAAACCAGAGGAGGATTGAAATGGTTTGTGTGAGTTCAGCTGGCCAAGGGTGTGCTGAAAGCTGAGGCAGTGGTGAGAATTGAGGTGCCTGGGCTCAGCAGGGTGAACACGCAAGGTGTTGTTACAGGTGCTGCTCCAAATTTTATTGGTTTCTTTGGGTTTTTCTATGCTGTCCTCATCTGGGCCAAACTGTAGCCTTCAGCTTGTACACTGGGTTCCAGCTGGTCTACCCCTTCCATATCTTTTGGGAGACAAACTGTGTGTTATAAGGCAATGTACTTCAGTGAAAAGAGGAGTTTATGCCAGTATCTAATTTTCTAGTTCCCTTTGGCTTTTAAATTTTCAAGTCCACTTCTAAAAAGGGTGTTTCTGGTAAAAAGCTCTGCTTGAGCTTGTGCTCAAAAAGAATTCTTGATCTGGAGCTTTTACACAGAGAATGGGTTTTGCATGTGTATAAGCAAGTGCTCAAAATGGATTCCTGATTCACAGCTTGAAACTGAGGAATGACAGAAAAAGAGATGTAGAAAAGGGAGGGATATTAACCTTACAATTTCCGGTGTTCTTACTCTGTTGTATGCATTACTACAAGCACCACATTTCTAAGCAGGGCCATTAAGTGAAAAAGTGGGGAGTTAAGGCACAATTTGCTAGTTGGGAAGGATTCTAAGAGCTGTTCTGAGGATTAATGAAAGTTTCAAGAGGAATAGAAAAATGCATAAATAATGATTCTCTTTTCTTACTCCCTTTTTTCAAGTGGCTTCCAGAAATACTTATGGCAAGTTTTGCTTTGCAAAATTTTACTTTTTTGCAGCCTGTGTTTAGTCACTGCGGTAACCAAGCAATTGGGCAAGATGGAAAAGTTACCAAATGTGTTAAAAAGTGTGTGCAGACAATGGTATCCTGTGGTTCCAAATTACTATGATCAACTTGCATTTTCTTGAAAATACCCAGCTTTCTACAGATGACTTAGCTGGATGTTATCTGGGTTATGTGAGGTGTTTGCTGCAGCTGAGGATGTTGTTCATTCTGTTTGTGGATGTTTCATTGATGAGTTTCGGGGCCAGCGAGAGAGTACAGAGAGATGAAGCAATTCTGAGTCAGCGCATCCCTGTGATGATGCAGGCAGCTGTCTGCTTGGATGCAGGTTTTTCAAGGGGCTTTCTGTGCTTGGCACTGGATGTAGTTCTGGGCAGACAGTCAGGGAATGAGGAAAAGTCCAGCAGCCTGCATGTAAGAATGTACAACCTTCTCCAGGAGCTCGGTGCAGTGGTTACGGTAGGGCATTTGCCGTGTCCCTCGGTGAGCAAAGCACAGACCTCCTGCCTCATCCTGAGGGCAGGGAGTGAGTATTGTTGGGAACATGCGTGGGAGGGCGGGGATGAGGAACCCCGGGGAGAGGCAGGGCTGATTCATTCTCCTTCCCAGTCTGTGGCCATCATGATGTTGAGGACAGGAACTCATTGGCTGCTGCCATGAAAATACTGGTTAGGGCAGAGGCTTGGAAGGGCGTTATCAGAGAAGGTGCTGCATTCCCTGGAAGGTGCCCTGGGTCACCACTGAGTTTACAGAATGCTGGACATGCCTGGTGAAACTCCTCATGTGTATTTCTGCGGCACTTTGGTGTGATTTTTCCAGCATTGGTCACAAGCTGGAAATCACCACAGTTATTGCCTGGGCAGATGTGTCTTCCTTTGGCTGTCAGGTTTTGCTCCTTGAAGAAGTGGTCAGTTTTTATGGAAGTAGAGCTTGACATTTTTTGCTTTGCTCTTAGAGGCACAAGAAATGATGCTGTGTTTACAGAGGAACGCACCCACTCCCAGGTGTCCCTCCAGTGACTCTTCCCCGGTTTCACCCAGTCTCTTGGCAGCAGTCACTCCCCTGACTGCTCATGCCACACTGGCCCATCTGCAGTTGTGCTGCCCGTCCTGTCCCTGGTTTGGGGATCCTACCTAGGAGGAGGGTCTCTGTGGACCCATGAACACCTCCTGCCCATCCTGGGCTGCTCCACCGGGGCTCTGCCTGACAAGCATCAGCTCATGAGGCTCCTGCTGTTGCATTAAGTTGTTTGCTCAATTGTTTAACAAAGTGCTTTTAATGGAAACATAAAACCGGATAGAAATACAAAGCCTAATGGAATAATCTCTTAATTGCAGTGCTGTAAATGACTATTCAGCACATGATTACTGTACTTCCAGAGGGAACAGCGAGGAGGAAAGAATATTGAATGAAAGACACTAAACACTTCAGCTGCTAAGAACGATGATTTATTGCCAATCTGAGCATCGGGCTAGGCAGGGCAAATAAACTGACAATAGTAAGTGCTTTTGGAGGTAGAAATTGCCTCATTCAGGGTAATCACTGCATGCAACATGTAAAATCTACCAGGATAAAAGCACAAAGAGTGATTAATTAATAGTGGCGAGATACTCATGCATGCAGTGTCCTTAGGCAACCCAGAAAAAGTTTTAATCAGCACATTGCCCAATTATTGGCAGATAACTAACTCCTGGTATATAGTAGTTTGCTATTTCAGCTAGAAAATGCATTGTCCCGCTGCCTCCCTGTAAAAATCATGGGGTTTGCTGTGTTATGTGATTCACAAGAAATACCTCGTGTTTTTAAGTAGCCGAGAAGATGTTCGCAGAGGCACATTGACATTATCATTTTTTGGAATTGCTGCAAGCCTTTCAAGATACATTAGTCCTTAGAGAAGCTGTCCATCCTCCAGCTATCTCACCTTCAGCTACCTAGGCAGCAGCAGGTGGAACAACTATTAGCTGGATATTGAGCTGGCTGTTGATTTGGTGTACAGCTGTGTGCTGTCCAGAACAGGGCATGGTTAGCCGGGAACATGTTCTCCAGGAGCACATGTCTCTCAGGGAGGCGAGGTAAGTGCTTTGGAATCAGCCTTGCTGGTTCCCACCGCACTCCCCTTTCCCAAGATTTAGTGCCTGGCTTCCCGGAGCTGCCTGACTCCACCTGCCTGCAGAAGCCGCGGTGGTGCTCAAGCCTTTCTTGGCACGTCTGGGGCATGCCCGGTGCCTGCTGGTCTCTGCCTGGTGCACACGGATGCAGCCCCAGCGCCAGGCTTGCACCAGGCAGCTCAGAGATTTCCAGTGTTTGCAGTGGCCTCGGCACTGCCAAAGCCATGCTGCCGTCCCGTGGGAACGGGAGCTGGCTGTTTCTTTTGGTCCGAGCCAGAGGGTGATGTTCCCACTGCCTGCACGCAAGTGTGCCTAATGATGGTGGAGCTGAGCACTTGCCTGCTTCCAGTACCGTTTTTAAACAGAGGTGCAGATGATGTGGTGCAAATGCGGTTTGTGTTTCTTTTGGTTTGGGGTTGTTTGGATTTTTTTTATTGTTGTTTTGTTGTTGTTGTTTTATTTTGTTTTGGTTTTAGTTGGAAAATCAGGAAGGTGTTGAATAATTGTGTACAGAATTGAAGGGGAAAAGTTTTTGTATCCATTTTATTGTTATTCTTTAAAGAGATAACTTTTTGTAGTTGCTAGAAGTAACAGCTTATGTAAATATCCTTAAAAAGCAGGAAAAAGGAAAGATAAGATGCTTCAGAGTGTATTTTGGAAGGGTATATTCTTTGCAGTGTACATTAGGCATGCATCAGTACCTGCCTAATGCACCCTGTCATGGATTATTGCTCTTGCTTAGATTGAACACTTGCCAAGTTCTTTCGGAATGACAATGAGATGCTTTGTTCAGGCTGGTACTGATTCGATTGCAGTTTGAAACTCCAGCACAGAGAGGTAGTCGGCTACAGAGCATGTGCACCTCTTAATAAAATTGAAAAACAGATACAAACCATAGGAAAGTTAACAGACCCTTCTGAGTATAGATGAAAAAAAGTCGAAAATACTTCTAGAATAATTAGAGTCTGGCAGAGAATGCAGGAAAGGTTTTTAAACAGCTTTTCAGCATATAAACAGATCTTTTCAACAAACATTGCTAATCTTGTTACGCCTCTACGTAGTCCTTGCTATGCAGATAAGACTTGTCCAACCTGTTACTTGGTACATGCTGTTATGTAAGTGAAAAACTCAAAAGGATAGGAAACCTTTCTTTCATGCATGATGTGTTTACTGCTAATTCCTATGAAAGTATGAAAGAATTCATCTCTTTCATATTTTTAAATTTTTCTTAATCTCAATTTAGTTACAGTACTGTCCTGTTCTTAGCATGTTAGATTTGATTTATTCAGTTGTTTGGGAAGGATTTACAGTGAGAATGTTTCACAAGAAGTGTTATAAAGTTGCTCTTGTGTTTAATAGGTTGCAGGGAATTAAAGATTCAGGAGGCAGAGTTGCACATATCCATATTTCTGAGACAGTTTCAAATGCTCATATTTAGAGGTTTTGCTTTTGATATGCCTCACAGCAAATTAAACCACTGATAGCATTTGATGTGGAGTTAATTCTTTGAACGGCTTCGGGTTTGCAGCTGGGAAAGGAGCAAGTTCTCAGGCTGTTGTTACATTTTACAGGCTGGGCTTTGAGCTGCATTGAGCTGTCGGCTCCAGGAGCCTGTGCTGGCCCTCAGCTGGGATGGTTGCAGAGGGAAGAAAGGAGGACTCTTCCGACCGAGCAAGAAATCTGAGGTGAAAGGCTCTTGGGCTCTGCAGAGGTCTCACTGCCAGCCCCTGCAAGCTGTCTGACAGCATTTTCAACAAGCTGGATGAAGTCAGGTCTTTAAAAAACGGTGGTTTGGGGATGACTGAAGGGAACCAAGCTAAGCTGAGCTGCGTGTGAAGTGAGAATGTGGCAATACGTGTGTTTTGTGGCACCTGTGGACCACATGGCAGAGGGACTGACGGAACAGGAGCTGCTTGGCAGATCATGGACAAGGTCAGCTGATAGCAGGCTCCTGGGTAAAAAACAGTGACATAATCACTTGGCCAGATGTGCAGGGATAGTGGCTATGTGAGGAGAAGTGTTGTGTGAGAAGGGATTTAAAATGCATACCCATGAAGCAGCTGCTCGCTAAATATTTCAGGTTTTCTTCTACCTATCTTGTATCTTCTATGTATCTTGTTGAAAATCTTTTTTTACTGTAGTGGAGAACAATAATGTTAGCGTTTTTTAGTGGCATTCAGGAAATTCTATAAAATCAATGAACAAAAGGCATGTCCACTTGAATAATTTTAATGTAGTCTTAAAATAGAAAATTTACTGCATTTGACTTCCTGCTCATGCAGTAAGCATTTCAGTATCCTCTCAAGGAACTAAGATAGTAAAATAGATTGTAAGACTTAAATCTTTGATTTAAGTTGAAAATTATTTCATGTTGAAAATTAAACATTAGTTTTCTGAAATTTAACAACTGGTATAACCTGGATTATTATTTTTCTTTTTTGTGCATTGCTATAACTCGCTTTTTATCTTAAGGCCTTTTAACTGAAAGGTCTTTCAAAAGCTTATCGTTTTTATGAGGATACTGGAGAAACTGTAACTGGGTTGGAGGGGGCCATTGGGCTTTGCTTGACTGAGTATTTCTGTGCTACATCAGGAGTAAAATGTTCGGATATTGGATGGGAAGAAACAATAGGTCTAAGCAAGCATGGTTTAATGTCCTATAACCACTAAGGTGGAAATGTGTGTGAATCAAAATGTTGCAATTGTGTGAAAAAATGAATTGAAATAGATATGGGAAATTAATATTAAAGATAAAATTGCTTTTTCTTGA
Source organism: Phainopepla nitens (assembly GCA_013400175.1). Taxonomy (NCBI): domain Eukaryota; kingdom Metazoa; phylum Chordata; class Aves; order Passeriformes; family Bombycillidae; genus Phainopepla; species Phainopepla nitens. The sequence continues at coordinate 441,670 of VXBQ01013737.1, forward strand.
TCCTTTAATTATTTGGCACCCTTTCAAATAGTACTAGTTTGCAACAGCCTTTTGACCAATGTCTCATGATTTGCCAGTAAAGGACATTGTTTTAGAGCATACTTTAAAGAAATAGAAACCTGATTTCATTTTTACGTTCGTTTTTTTGTGCATTACTACTGCAAATGCACAGCTCTCTTGCTGCCTTTAAACTTATTGATTTTACTGAACAAGAACAGCAGAAAAATTATTTCAAGGCAAAAGCAAATGAACAGGTAGGAGAGGTTTTATATAAGGCAGAATGTAGGTTGTACCCTGTGCATTTTCCCAGACAAGCCTACAGCAGTTCATCCCAGGTGCTGGATTTCTGCCATTGAGATGAGGAATTCAGAGGCAGATGGGTACAGTGGGAGATTTCATGCACCACTTCACTGAAGAAAGCCTTCAGACTGCTTGGGCAGCAGCTGATAACCACTTCTGACTATTCAAGTATGCCTTGCCAGCATTCGAGACACTGATATTTTGCTAGTGATGGGTGAGTTAATAAAATACCACAGTCCTGCGTGTGTGTTTCGGCTGTGGAACACCTTCTCCCCACGCTGGGCAGTTGTGCACACATGTACATGCTCTGAAAGAGTTGCTGCTCACCATGTGGTAGTTCCTGTGCTCATGTAGCTGATTTAAAGAGCCCTGCCAGAAAGATTTGGCTTAGAGATAACAGCTGAAGCTGGGCACTGAAGTGCAGAATGCTGGAAGATCTGGCCAGGCTTAACAAAACTTGAAATTTGGCACTCTTCCACTGATTTTACTTCAGTCACATAATTTTTCTGAGCTGGAGTTTGTAAAACAATGAGTTAAATTTTTTTATGTGTCGCAGGCTGACTTAAACAATCGGGAGAAATGTGTGATGTTTTTTATTCTAAGTGACATGTAGATAATCAAGAGGAAGAAACACTGTGGGAGGGAGTAACACTGCAGGGCAGTCCATTGCCAAGTAGTGAGAGGTGTTCCAGGTGCTGTTAATCCTGGTGGAGAGCAGAACCTGTCAAGCTGAGTCTCTAATGGGTCTACTCCCCTTAATTTTCCTTGCCACCTGCCTACTACTTGGACACTGACTTAATCCAAATTGCCACTCTGCTGCTCTGACAGCAGACTTCAAGTGACTTCAAGTCTACATGCTCAGTTCATGGCAGTTGCCACGTGCTTTACCTCCGTTTTCAAGGGGAAAAATCCAGCTTGCAGCAAGCTCCAGGTGCTGCAGAGGCAGGAAAGGTGCTGCTGGAACAGTTGCTGCAACAGCGGCTGGGGCACAGGGCTGGTGACCCTGCTGTGCCAGCATCCCTGTGCTTGCCCTGTGGCAAGTCAGGAATAATGCCAGGTAGCATTTTCTGGATCAGAGACTTCGTGACTGCAGCTGACTTTTAAATCCATAAAAATGGGAAAAGGTCACTTCTGAGACAATCGTGGGTGAGTCAAAGTACCGTCTCTGCTGGAGCAGGATCTGCTCAGCAGGGAATGCTGCTTCTCCATAGAAGCGGATTCTCAGACAAAGCCAGGATGTAGCACGCTGTCAGAGAGATCTGGGTGTACCAGCTGAGCCAGACCAGATTGGCCCTGAGTCTGAGAGCTCTCTGTGGGAGGAGGCACTTGGGGCTGTGTAAAAATGTTTGCTCAGCTGTGCAACAGAGCAGTGTAGATGAGTTGGAGGCAAAGTGAGGCCTTCCATTTTGACACAGAGAGTGAAGTTTAGAATAACTTATTTTTCATTGTCACCTCTGCAAAGTAAACCCATTTGGGCAACTGTCTTATCTGTATCCTGGCAAAGCTAACTTTTTGATCCTTGCTGGTGAAGTGAGAAGAGACATGGATGGGCTCCTCTTGCCTGCAGAAGTGCTCACATGGAAGCTCAGTCTCGTTATGGATGACTCCCCGCAATCAAGGCTATCTGGTGTGCCGCTGTGAGAGGGTTCTTAAAATGTGGGGGCCTTGACTCAGGTCCCTTTCGAGGTTGCACTTGTAGAGCTGCTACATCAGCTGCGGCCAAGGCACCAGCAGCTTTGACTCTTTCTTGCATACCCGGTCACTGAAGTAGCACTTGAGTTGCAGATCTTTACTCACCTAGCCACAAAGACACGCATGCCTTCAGGGCTGAATGGCACTCAGACCACTCACGTGGCTTGGGGAAATCCTGGGATGTGTGTCTGAGACTGCCGTGTACAGAAGGCCTTGCAGAGGCGAAGCGGTCAGGATTTTTCATTGCACATACCCGGTGATTTAAATTTTTCACATTTCCTGCTTTGCCTGCCACATCCAGAACAAACAAAGCCTTAAATTCATCAACTCCTTGTCTGCTTTCCTTGTAATTACACTTCACACAATCACACCTTCTTAAAAGCCTTTCTAGTATATTTGCATTTAGATGGAGAATGACAGCTTTCGTGTTCCCCATCTAACTTATAATTAACGCCTTTTCTGACTGTTCCATTAACGTCACCTACATGGGGAGAGGCTGAAAGCCTGGGTTGCTTTAGAGGCTTCATTTCTGCAGCATCACAAGTGCAGATGCTACCTCTTGGTTTGTTCAGGTCTTCAGCTGTGGCCCCATAGTTATGTGCTCTGTAATTGTCACTATTTTCCAGATTTCCTGGAAAAACGTCGCTGTTGTATATGGCAGTTTATGACTAAATAATAGTTAGATTTGAAACATTTCAGGGTGTGAGGGAAAGTCCAAGTCATAAACTTTTAACTGGTTTGCCTTTCTTGAGTAGGCACAAAGGAGGTTGTTACTGTCAGTATTTGCATCTTTTGACAAATCTGCTTTTTCTTCTTTTGACACTTCAGTGGTTCATGGACCATAGGCTCAGAAATCTTGGGGTGTGTTTTTAAGTGCACAGCCATTTGCACTGGGGTTTAGACTCAGTCTATGAAGGATCTGTCATGTTTGAAGAACATCTGAGAGTTCCCAGTTCCTGCTAAAGTCTCTGGGGCGCTGCAGGGGCTCAGTTCGTCTTAGGAAAAAATCAGGCTTACTCCTGGGAACTGCTTGATGATCAAAGGCCTATTGATGCTGAAAGGAAGCAAAAGCCTTTTAATGGCTGAGTAATGAATATAATTTTAAACTTGGCAACAGTGGGAGGAAACAAATAAGTTAGATTTTGAACCCAAAGATTACCATAGGAGAGGCTGAGTGAGAAGATGATTAATGTTACAAAACTAGAACTGTTTCTTTTTTTTTTTTTCCCTGGCAAAAGCCAACTCAGCTTCTACTTAAGTAAAGTGGCAGTTCCCTTCTGTTGAACAGAACATCCTTCTAGGATGTTACAACATCCGAGCCTTCTCTGCTTCAATTTTTTTTTTGTGTAAACTAGAGGGCTCTGTATTTAAAGCATAAAAAGAGGTGTATTCAGGATCATTTTTCTATACACTTTGAAGGAAGGGGTGCAGGAGGTGACAGGAGGTTTCTTACAGTCATCGCAGACAAACAGGTGGGCTGTGAGGCCTTGATCTCTTGCTCAGTGGGTCTGATGCCCCTGTCCCTGCAGTCAGTAAACGGGGCTGGGTAGATGTGATGAGTTGAAGGAGCTAGAGGAAGCAGAATCTTGAAAAGCTAGTTCCAATTCATATCACTTCAGTGTGAAGATATGTGTTTTTGGGAAGCATATACCAAAGCTGATTGATGATGATGCAGAAAATTGTTGACTGACTGTACCATCTGTTGTACTTCTGTCCTATGTTTTTCTCTTATCACTTGTGTGTGTTCAAGCTGTGTATTTTCTGAGAAATAGTGTTTGATGTGAAACAGAACTTAAAAGATTTAGAAAGTCACAACTTGTCAATGTTTCCATAAAGGAAAGGAAGCAAAGGTTGGGACAAGGAGTTTTTGATGCTGTTTGGTGTTGTCCCTTCGTTTGCTTGTGTTGCAGTCCCTGTCAGGCTGCGTAGGTGATTCCAGTGGGAGATCTGAGCACAGCTATAATGCCCAGGAACTTTCTGTGCCATGCCTTTATCCATGTTTCTTTTCAAGCTGATGGGCTGATGAATGAAACTACATATTTATTCTTTGCAGATGTCATCTTGGCTCTATAAATTGGTGACAATTCTTCTGTGGAAGAGAAACAGAGCTGGGGTGCTGCAGCAAGGCTGTTGTGATACATCCTTGTGATCTCTGTTAAATTGTTTTTGGGCTTAGTGTGTCTTGCCTTAAGCAAAAAAATACATCTCCCAGTCATGATCAGCATTTGCTCACACTGAAAAAAAGAATCCATTTTAATGACAAAAGAGCTTCAATAAATTTGTATTTTCCTGCAGTTGTGCTAAAATGAAATGTTGTATCTTGGTGTTTCAGAGGAAGAGGTTCTGCATGTTGAGAAGGAAGTGAGTGGTTTTTCTGTGTTTGCTTTTTAGCCTTTATCTACACCCCTTCCCTGCTCCTGGATAATTCCTTTTGGGAACCAGCAGTAGATCTTATTACTATTAAAGCAGATTTTTATTTTCATTTCATTTTCATTTGGAGAACACATGGGACGCAGAAGAGGCACAATTTCTTCCTGCACCAGTCTATTTTTTGAAAACGTTTTTATGGTCTGGATTGTCACGTATCAGCATTTGAATTTATGTAGTAAGGGTTGGCGTGTCACTGAGAGCAGCTTCAGAGCACGTCGGTATTTTATGGCTTCTGTTACAGACCCAGGTCTGGGTGATGTTGCGCGTGTGTGCTTTTCTGAACTTCCTGAACCAAATCTCTTATTATGGCAGCCAGTGCAGTGCCTTCACCCTGGGCTGCTTTGAGCCTAGCAGAATTCTACTGCTACAGTCTGCATCAAGGCACAATTTAAGGGTTTCTTTGGGGAGTGGGGGTGATTTGTGCATGTATCCCCCAACTCCCAGGCTCCCGTGTTCTTGGTGTGTTGGTGCCAAGCCTCGAGGTCTGGTTTCCCAAAGCATTTCTGCAAACCGGTAAAAAAGAGCTTGGGGGTGGTTTTGAGGTTTTTCTTGAGTTCTCATTCTCGGAAAATCTGAACATCAAAGCTGCGAGTCTGAAGAGGTTCCTGAAGAACAGGAGTTGGGGTTCTCCCCGCAGCTTTGGCAGTAGCAGGGTTGGGGCAGCGCGTGCGCGAGGGACGCCCGGCTGGAGCCTGGCAGACGGCGTCTCCGCATGGGTTTCCTTGCTGGCGCCTGGCAGGACATGGAGACCTCCTCTCCTCTTGGCACGGGGCCACGCAGGGCCTGAGCTGACTGTGGTTCTCAGAGGCTTTCTGCCTGGCTTCCTGACACTTGACCTTAGGGTTGCTGCTGTGTGAGTTGCAGCATATAAGCCCAGGTTTTCAAAATGTTTTCATGACACCTCTATGATAGAATTGGAAGGGGTTTTAGCTCTTGTCTTCAGTCGTTTAAGGTCTTGTCTGCAACTTAGAGAAGGGAAGGCTGCGGCTCTCAACTGCATTATTAAATGAGGAGCTACTTAGCGTTTTCCCCCTTATCCTTCTGCCTTTGAAACTCTAGCTCCTTCTGTTAGATGAAGTTGGAGGAAGACTCGGAATGAAGATCGCTTTGACCCGATTCAGGCAGGGAGGCAGAGAGTGGCTGGCGATGCTGAGCAGCAAAGGGGAAGGGAATGACCCCTGGCCTGGCTGCAGGGGCTGTGCCTGGCCAGCAGCCTGGGCCACTGTACCCCGCGAGGGTTTGGAGATTGCCCTCACTGAGCGCTGCCGGGTACTACCGTGCGTGTGCGAGCACCCGTGTCCGCTGGGAGGTTCCCCAGCAGGCACCTTTGTCTCCTTTTGAACTTTCGGGAACTGGCACTATGGCAAATAGGCGGTGTCCCTGCCCTTCCCCTCTGCCCCCCCTCCACACTCCTGAGAAAGAATTTATTGCTGGGAAGAGAGCTTGGGGTCAGGGAAGGTTCAGGGAGAGAAAAGGCCTTTAGAGGTATTACAGCTGCTATCTTTGCAGCAAGCAGCACGTAAGTTGTTTTACATTCAGTGTCAGGGTACATATAGGAAACATAGCTGCTTCTCATAATGAATATTATTGTTGTGAGAGACTCAAGTGGTTTAGGGTTTTCCTTTTGTTTGAACGTGATCAGAACCTCTGAGCAAAACAACTTGATTACTCTGGGTTTGGGTGCTTGCCAGCCTAGAAATAGAAGGACATCCGTAATCCACATGGATGTAAGCGCAGTGTTTTTAGTATAAAGCAATTTTCTGGATCATAATATGTGGCCTGCCTTTTTGTGAAACACATTCACTCAAAAAAAATAATTTGCAATCATACAATTTCAGATAATAGATATAGCCAAGATTGCTTCTAGTTTGCCTTATAATTTTTTCTAAGTTTTTGTGTTTTGCAGTTGGTGTTTCCCACACCTGACTGCACAAAGCTTTTCTGGCACATACAGTGCAACTGCCCAACTAACTGCTTATAGATTGGAAATTGCTGGCATGCAAAATGACATCAGATGCGCAGGGGAAATGGTTCTATTATACAGTTTATCACAGAAGGATTGTATGTATTTACTGAAGCAGTGGTCTGTGATTCCTGCTTTCTTCTTTTTTCTTTTATGAACATTTAAAATTGTTTGCAGAAGTAGGGTACATAGATATTACTGGACAGTTCTGCTATATTTGGAAACAGTTCGGCACTAGGAGAATTGGAAACTCTGCTAAATGTGCACAGTCTAACCCCTGACTATGTTTTTCTGCCTTAGTGGTACAAGTACATCCTTACTGCAGTTCCATGTGTAGAAATTTGCCATCTGTCTGCATAGATTTCCAGAGTTCCCACTGAGTCAGGAAACCCCCTCTGCAGCAGTCAGACCTCTTGGTTAACTGCTACAGCAAAGCCAGTCCTCTGCCTCCCCTCTAGGGATGATTGAACTTTCAGTAGGTGGCTGTTGGTGTAGCATTTGGGAAGAGGTCACTGGTGGGGAGGACAAGGCTCTTCCCTTGCAAAGTGGACACTTGAGAATTTGCGAGTGTGAAGAAGGATATAGGAATTGTATGTATACAGTAGACTGTGCAGTGGAGTAGAAGTAGGACAGGAGACAGATGCCTGCATGCTTTTCCTTCCCTAATGTCTATAAAGATTAGAGCAAGAGATTCCCTTGTTTTTGCAGTAGAATTTCACAGGCAAGGCATAGTTTCAAGGATCTGGCTTTCTGTGAAGTCGTTCTGCTGTGCATGTGATACAGGTTATTGATGCTTTGGTGTGGGGCTGGTGGAGTTGAGTGTATGCAGATGTGGTTGAGGAGGAGCAGAGGGATTTGGCCTGGTGTTTTCTGAGTTTGAGACTTTTCTAAATACGTTTGTTGATGGCTTTAAATGCAACTACACGGATTTCCTGGTGAGCAGCTTTCAAGCCTGTTTATTGCCAAATAGCATTGCCTTGTTTTGTGCCAAGTAGGCAAAGTTCATTCTTTGCAAGTGGCAACACTTTCAAGAATAATGGATTCTCTTTTACTCCTGGGTGAAGAGTTGAGGTGGAAGTCTGAAGAACAAGAATGGTAGTTTGTCACACTTATTGCAAATGGATTTGCCAGCTGGTGTGTTTGTCACCCCCACTGACTGCTCCTCAATTTGTTTCACAATGAAATGGATGGATAGCTTTTTCCTTCTCACTGTTCTTGAGGGATGGTATCAGGAGTAGAAATCACTGAGAAGGATGCAGGTACCTTGTGTGCCACATTACTGTGTTGTGCAGCAAATTCTTGATGTAACTGATTTGTCAGCTGTAACCATCCCATGGATTTCAAAATCACTTTCATTCTGGACATATGCCATTGTCTGAAACCAGGTTTCTGTACAAAGTGGATACTTGTTGATAACACTGGTGTACAATGTTAATCATCCTTCCTTTCTCTCCTTCCTAAAGCTTGTGCAACGAGGACAGAAACTTGCTGCGGATTCGAGAGAAGGAGAGACGGAGCCAGGAGGCTCTGGTAGACAAAAACCAGTTCTTTGAGAAGACTCCCCTCTTTGCAGAACCCTACAAGGTAATGGTATGGGGGATGGCGGGGGAAGAGAGGAGGAAAGAGGGTTGGAGTGGAAGAGAAGAGCTGTGGTTCTGCATGGGGTGTAGCAGACTTGAGCATGATAGATACAAACATAGCATCTTCCCATCTGCTTAAATGCAATTCCTCAGAGTATATGCTTGAATCTCTCTTGGTTGTGCAAGACCAGTATGGACTTCGGGCTGACCTCCTGTAGTTTGAGGGAGAATGCTCAGGAGCAGCTTGGCTGCCTGTCTGCCTGCAGCTGTGAGTATAACAAATGAATCCGATGTTAGCACTCCTGGAGGCTGCAGATGCACCAAGCTTGGCTTGGAATAGCTGATAGTGGCTCAGGCAGTCCTGTCTGCTGTGGAGAGATCTGCAGGATCAAGATGAGCTTGGCTAACTTCACTTGAGGTGATGTGTGGTGATTAAGTTAAGATCCTGAAAAATGTCTCTTCCGGAGCTGGATCTCTTGGGGGGCTTTTGAAATGTCCACCTCTTTGTTCTTCTGTTGCAGACTAATAAAGAAGATGAGTTGTCAAGCCGAATTCAGAACATGCTGGGCAATTATGAGGAGGTCAAGGAGTTCATGAGCAACAAATCTTGTCAAAACCTTATAGGGATTCCAAAGAGTGTTGCCCCTCTGTTTCCCCCGGGACAGCCTGATCGCCCGTACTTCCCTGAAAAGGCCATCCATGCCTTGCCGTCTTCATTCCAGCACCTGGCCCGCCGTCCACCCGTGGGACCCATGGTGGTACCCCCTCATCCTCCAAGCCACTCCAGTCACTACCAAAAGACACAGTCAGGAACAGAACCAGCTTCAGGTCTGCACAGCAAGAGCCGCAGCTTACCCAGCGCTCGGAGCCACGGTCAGGAGCACGGCCGCGGTGGCCGGGATGCTCAGGCAGGTTTTCCCCACAGCCACAATGACAAGCCTGGGAGCGGGGAAGGTCGTGCTCATGGCCTGCAGGCCTCCCCTCTGGCACTTTCCCCGTTCCTGCCATGTTTGTTGTCTTCTCCCGTGGCACCCCTGTCACCTCTACATTCCAGCCAGCATATCAATTCCAGGTCACAGAACAGCAGCAAAAGTCATGGGTCAACCTACAGTCAAACCAAATCATTACAGGACTTAGTGACAGGATCACAGGAGAAGGAAAGTTGGGACAGCCCAGCCGTTACCTTGACCAGCACCACTCAGCCTTCCTCTCAGACTTTTCCCCCTTCTCTGACATCAAAAGCCAGTGCAATGCAGCAGAAACCAACTGCCTATGTCAGACCCATGGATGGCCAAGATCAGGCACCATTTGAATCCCTGGAACTCAAACCTCTCCTGGAGGAATACCATGAAGGATCCAATGAAGATGTCTCAGATTTGAAGGCAAAAGTTAAAGCTGAACTATCCAAGTTGGAAACCCCTTCTGAGCCCAAGGAAGAGACCGATGAAGATCTCTCAGATTTGAAGGCAAAAGCCAAAGCAGAACTATCCAAATTTGAAACCCCTTCTGAGCCCATAGAGGTGAGTGCAATTTTTGGGGGGTCTCTGTTGGAGCAGGGTAAGTTTGGCTGTGGGAGAATAGGTCATCAAGCAGCAGTGACTGCCAGAAGCAGTGATGACTCTGTGTGGGTTACTCTGTGCGCGTTACTCTGTGCATTTTGAGGTTGACCTGGGTGTGAGATACCTGTGTGAATGGTGACAGTGTGACACTTCCTGTGATTTTTCTGTTGTTTTCTCAGTGAGGCTGCAGCAGGTTTTATGATTCAAGCCTGCCTTTGTGCCTATAATTTTTGTTTTCCTCTAAGGCTTGTTGAAAAGAAGGGAGAAATGATATGATGAGAAGATGAAGTGTCGATGCAGAGTGTCAGGACTCTGAGTGGTGGTGGGTGGAGGCCCCAAATCCTCACTGTATACTGGGACAGCCAGCAGTGCAGTGGATTCTGTGGTCACCTGGGCTTTGTGATAAGGGACTGTGAACACCACACCTCTGTAAGTTTGTAAAATTTCCCTGTAGACCCACAGGAAAGTATGACTTGATACTGCAAGTTTCCTTGTTGTAGTCCATCTGTTTTTGCTGACCCAAGGCCACCTCTCTGATTTGTCATGTGGGGTGGAGGCAGAAGCTCTGACTGGTAAAGCAGTGGGAGAGGAGGAACAGCATTGTACATGTGTTGTTCAGCAATTGCAGCTCCTTTTCCTGTGCCCTTTGAAGCCCAGTTTCAGCCGTGCCAAGGGACCAGCACACTGACTGCCTGCCTCGTGGCTTGGCCTCCTCTGAGCTCAGAGGCACTTGATCCCTGGTACGTTTTGGTGGTTTGCTGTGCTCATCCTTTAGCCCTGAGGTTATTGCTATGCCCTATGGGATGTAGGAGCCTATGGTCCTAAGGCAGCTGGTCAAGGAGAGCTAAGGAGAGCTATGGAGAGTCTAGCAAATTATATTTTGCCGCCTTTGTAATGAAAAGGAAGAGTGTGGGTGCAGTCTGTTTTTCATGGAAAAGGGTGTGGATCAGCTGCAAATGGCTGTAGGCAGTATCTTGTGGGAAATGAGAGGAAACTATCAAAATGACATTGTTGAAAAGTTGTGGAAATACTTCCATGCTGAGAGACTTTATTTGCTACTGAGTAGATTTGGCATTGCACATCACGCCTCAAAACAGGAAGTTCACTGAGGTCCACATTACCTTATTTGCTTAACCAGATTTTACTCCTGAGAGAGAAATAACGCAGGGCATCACCATGTGCATTATCTTATTGCCTCATCTGAATTACTGTCTAATCTCTTTTCCCATCCCCATACTTCTTCTGTCATCTTGTGTAACTCTGGTTTAATATAAATTTTGATAGGGCAGCATTAGCTATGATGCTATGTGCTGAATGAATCCTTTTTCTCACTTTCTATTGAGCACATGAGTCTGAGTCTAAATGCGCATGAAAATCCTACAGTTGCCAGTGCAGGAGTAGCATACTCATGCTCCTTCTGTTTCAGCCGTGACAAAGTAAGAACACAATAAAAAGGGAATTGAAGATGGTAAAAAATGGTTTTGTGCACAAGCCAGGACCCTGGTTTTAATCATATGCTTAGTCCATTTTGAAGCTGGTAGAGGAACCCTTTTTGTGGATAGGCTGAATGATCCTGCTTTGCAGTAGGGATCTTTAGGCTGTGGCCCCTGATTGTTTTCTATGCATAGGCAGGGAGGAATACAGGCATTTTGGATAATGGCTCTGTAAGCTCTAGTGAAAAATACATTAATTTGATTTCTGCTTTTTTCAGTCTTGGCATCGTCACATTTGCTTACATTTGTCACTGGTTGGAACATCTATTTGATACTAGAACCCTCCAGGGCTGAAGCCTGAAGGGAGAAGAGGAAGGAACAGTGAGGTGGCACCCCTGGATATATGGCCTGTGTGCTGGATGTACTGTACAGCCAGAGGCTGACTGGGGGTCCTGGCTGAAAGGCCGCCCCTCTCTTTAGTTCTTGGTGAAACAGGAGCTGCAGGGAGGCTCCTGCCCTGCAATGACCCTGACAGTGAATAGGTCTAGACTAGCAGAAACTCTGCTGTTCTTCCCTTTTCTTCCCAGAGTTTGGCCCCAGTTTACTGAACAGCCACATGCCAAATACAGTTTTTCCTGTGATCTCCCTTGACATGACTTAGGAAAGCCATTTCCTCAACATATGTTCTGGTTAATTGAATTTCTAAGGCGTGTTTCACCTGCAGCTGTGAATTCATTATTGACAGCTTCTGCTCATGGGAACACTGAAAAGTTCAGCCTTCCAGGCCGAATAGACACACAGTTTCGCTGCAGAGTGAATGAATCCACAGTGGATAACAGTGCAGTGACTCACTTTGCATTCACAGAGGCACTGAACAGCTCTTTCCCCTCTTCCCCAAATCAAAGCCTTCACTTTCAAATGTCATCACTGTCCCTTTAAGGCATCTTTCCAAATTTTTTGTGAGAAGGCTTAAAATATAGCACACATGAAGAAGCTTGGACGTATCCCCTTCTCTTCATGTGCTAAGTTTTACCTCTTCCCCAGCACCTAAACAAAGATGCTTTTAAAGCCATTCTCTCTTGCCATCCATGTCTTTAGGAAGGCTGCAGTCGCAACAAAGACCCTTGTATTGCCTCCATTGACACAGACCGTGATGTGCGAAAGGGAATCAGCTTGACAGCAGGGGAAGAAGCAGTCAGGCTGTTTTGAGGGAGAGTGTTTATAAATCCTCAAGCATTATTAAGGGCATAGTGTATGGTGAAATGTAAGGTTCTTGATGCTCATTAAAGATTTGGCTTTGTTTTCCCAAAAATTTTGGGTGTGTTAGGGTATAGCTCCTTTTATCTCGTGTAATGAGGCCTCATGGGACTCTCCTGCCTGTGAAGTGGGAAGCAGCCGATTTAGAACTCCTGAACAACAACAAGCGGCAATGAAGCAGCCCAGATGTGTTAAGTCTTTTTGGTAACACTGTATTATCCTTGAAGCACAGGGTGCACACGAGGACCTCTGTGTTCAAATTGCTGTCACTGAGCTGTGTTTTCCTCAGTAAACATGTATCAATGGTCACCAATTAAAACATGGTTGTTATATAGTAAATAATAATTACTAAATACCTGTGAAGATGTTTGGATGGCAAATATAAAAGGTCTGTTCTAGCTAGACAGATAATTTTTCACTGTACTTCTCTTCATGGCACCTGAATTTTTCTACTGGCAGGAGTTGTCAGACAGGTAAACCCTGTAAAGTAGAAATAAATATATTGTTTTATCCTGCATCCTTTCAAAATTAAAATCTTTAAAGACTTACGCAGTCTGTTGGCCTTATGTAGTGAATACACAGTAGTTAGTATTAAGCTATTGTCATCTTTCTACCAATCTTTTATGTATTTCTCATTTACTGAATAGAAGGGAGATTGTGTTTTGCGTGGGGTTTTTTTTGCTTGCCTTTTGTATTTCTTTTTGACTATTTTATTTTCTTTGCTTTGCACCAAGACAGGTAACAAGGTGTTACTTCTGTGTCTCCTCTGCTGCCCTTTTTATGATCAGAAGTGCCTTAGGCTATTGGAGAAGGGTTTCCGTGCTTCCCCACAGGCATTGTGTCAATTTGTCTTGTTGCTGGTATGTGACTGCTAAAGAAGCAGATCAAACGTGAATTGTTACTTTTTCTGACTGTTTTGGGTAGGAAAAGTTTTAAAGATTAAAAAAAGTAAACCTTAACCTCGCCATAAGAGCTGAAACTGAGCTGTCTCCTTTCTGGTAAGCATCCCTAACAACTTGCATGTAAATATCAAAGCTGTGCCATCCAAGGCCTTTCTCACAACCCTTGGGCATTGTGGTGTGAGCAGAAATGAATTGCAGCTAGAGGAAGGTTTACTGTGGGATTCTCTGCTGCTCATTATAATACCAAGTGCCCAAAGACAAATCCTTTCACTTGGGTCTTCTCCATATTTATTCCCTTTTGGCTCTCAGAAGTGAAAGCAGTTGGTACTTTTTATGCTCTTACATTATTTTAATTTCTTGTTGCACTCATTTGCTGGGTTGCAGGTACATCTGGAGGCTTGATCACTGTCCCTTGGGATGGTTGCATGGACCACAGGCAGCGTGGGGGTTTGACTAGTGGTTATGAGGTCAGGATTGCACACAGCTTTTGCATTTTTAAATGCATTAACACATTTTGGCTTCTTGTGTTTTCTCTCACTTGATGAGCATGAAATATCTTAGGAGAAGTCACAGTCAATCCCAGTTGACAGGAAAGAATTATATGTCAGTGCTGTGTTTTGTTTGGGTTTTTATGGCTAAACCAAGCCACAGCATGCAGGTGTAGTTATGTAAACAGGAAAAGCTACTTGTATTTGATTTAATAGGTGAGTCCCACCGGATGCAAAAGAGGATTTTCCCTTGGGTGCATCTCCTTTGGAAGAAGCCACACTTTCTATCTAGGCTGGAAATAAACCAGCAATAAAATGCCAAAGCAGCTCTGATGGCTCACAGGAATCATCCATCCTCTACCAACCTCTCTGCAGATTTCTGAAACTCTCTGCGCCATTTTTTGCACAAGTAGAAAGTGCCAAAGGGACAGATGTTGCCAGTTTGAACCGTACAGGGGGAAGGCAAATATTGCTAAGCAACCGAGTGCTTGAGAGAATTTTTCGGAGAGGAGCCAAGGGAGTTATGCCTGGGAGCGCCTGCAGCTTCTCATGGCTCGGTGCGAGGGAAGAGATTAAAAGTTCTTTCCTGTCAGGGCTGACGCCGCCAGCACAAAAGACACCATAACCTGTTGACACTGATTAGGGCTGACAAGGCAATGTATGAAAACAGGAAATCTGCCCTGCCATGTGGGAAGGCAGTAAGACATGTTCACAGAGGTAAGTGCAGCACGCAGCCAGTGCCAGGGTGGGGTCAGCAGCTGGCTTCAGCGGGACAAGGTGAAACCCGGGCAGGCACCCAGCCCCGTGAAGTCTGCTGGAGGCCATACTTGGGTCTGCCTTTCACATTTGACTGGGAGCAGGTCGCTGAAGGATGGGCTGGCAGGAAGAGGCAGGTGTTTTCAGTGAGTGTTGTAATAATTGCAGGCTGCTTCATGTAAATTGAGTTAACTTCTCTAGTTACCAAAGGATGAAAAAGCTTATAAACAAGGCAAGTCTTAAAACACCTGTGTGTGGTTGTGCTGCTCCCTGGCCAAGCAGCACTTCATAGGTAAGTGCCAGCCTGGAGGTCTTTGCTTTGGTGGTACCAAAGGCTACTAGAGATGTTTCCTCAGAGAGTGTATCTGCCTGTTTCAAGCCTCTGAATTATTTTGGCCATAGACTGCTAATGTCTTGTTCAAGATATGTATTTTCAGGAATGAAACACAAGATTTATCTTCCTGCATTGGTCATAACATTAACACTTTCCTAATGCTACTTTGAGCAGCTCCTGGACTTTGATCTGATTCTTTGCTTTGTTTGAGTGTAGGAAAATGGATTTAGCATGGGATTTTTTTTACTGGCTACCAGTGAGCCTCAGTGGAAGTGGCATTTTGCAGCTTAAGGATGCTCCGTAGGAATATGGATCAGCACAGTGATGTGGGTTATGATAAGTCTGGTGATACTGCTTTTGCTTCTTAGACACTGATGACAGTGCTCTTGCCCCATATGGGTGCTGCAGCAGGAAGTGAATGCCTCACTGAGGTATAGGTCAGCTCTCTGGTTTTCAGTGAGCACCAGCATCAAGGGAAGAAGAGTTCCCCTGCTGTTTGTATGAGCTGGTACAGTCCTGCATGGAGAAGGGCTTCCCAATGGTCCTGGGTAGGGCATGAGATTGCCAGAGCTCACCAAACTTGACTACAGCACTATGGTAATTTTTGAAATGAAGTTAGCGAGTAGTGGTGTTCCTGCCTCAGCACACTACTCCGTGTAGTCTGTTTTCATGTGAGTTATGCCTCTCTTATTTGTTTCCTTTTGTCATTATTCTGTGCTTTGAAGTTTCAGGTCTCATTTTTCATTTTCTCTGATGTCTAACAATGTTGCTGTCTGAATTATCTCTAACATTCTTCTCCCTCCCAAGCTTTAGATGGCAGTTTTTATCTTCATACTGATGAACATTTATTACTTGGACGATAAAATAGTGCTTTATTGTTTGAAGGCAGCAGAATATTTTAATTCCTTATTGGAAAAGGTGATACACCTAATTTTTTGATCTCCTGCTTTTCAACACACCAATTTCTCCTCCAAACTGCTTTAGCAGTGTTACATTTTCTTGCCAATTTGTTCCATTGGTCAAATGGTTCATAAATGTCATTAGATATTGAGATGCTCTTTTTGCATGTAATGAGGGGTGGCAAATAGTGGGAGATGTGATCTTGGCAGTCCATTGTACTGCAAGCAAGCAGTCACAGTGCATTCCCAGAGAGGCTCTGCCATCAGCCCAGCTTCCTTTGCGTGTACCCAACCACTGGGAGAAAAACTGCAGCTGACACCAATTTGTGCTTGTTTCAGAGCCAACAAGGGCTGGATGCTGAAAAGTGTCCTCTGTCCCCTCCCTTCCCCACAGCCACCTTCATCAAACAAAAGACACTACGGCCATCTATGAGTCCCTCTTTTGCAGGATACTGAATTCAACCACTTTGGCCTTTCTTCCTGTTCTTCAGATGGAGCTGTTCTGGAATCAAAGGAGGAAGGAATAAGGGTGGTGTTTGCTTTGGCTTCTAAAGAAATAGAGCTCAATAGTACTTGGCTTGTGGACTAATTTTTAACCACTTATGAAACTTGACCTAAACTCCCATTACTTACAGAAACTCCAGTTTGCATGACTTGTTCAAATGTGCCCTTTCCTTTGGAGGTAAATAGCAACTTCTGCTATTCAAGAGATTACTGTGTAGTTTAGGTTATGCCATAGTCAGAAATCTTATCTTGGCTGACTTACTAAGCTTTCACTAAGTCAAAAGAAAAAATTGACCGTTAAAAAAACTATTTAAAGTTTTCAGATCTTTTTCACTGCTTGAAGTTAGAAAGAATACCAACACAGCAATGTTTATTTTTTTCCTTTTTTTTTTTTTTTGGGAGATGAGAGAATTCAGTTTCTGTATTAGCATAATTTTAACAGAATTTTTCTTGAATTAGAGCCTAAATTCAAGTATTTGTTTTAATACACTATTGAATTGAAAGCACCTCCAAGGGGAGAAGTGAGTGAGCACTTTCCCATGATTTTTAAGGTTTACTGCTGTATGTGTTTAGAAGTATGTTTCTGTGTCTGTAGAACGAGCACACTGGCAGAGTGACTGAGCATTTTACAAGTTTGTTGTGAAATAAGCAATGTGTGGAATGATTCCTTATTAACACTGTGGTATCTATTTCTTCTAAAGCTTGTATTTTTTAACTTGGTTTAGGAACATTAGTTTTTTTTAAGCATGATTTATGCCTGTTGTGTTTTGGAGAGCAGCGGCTTATGAAGAGTGCTAAAGGTTTGGGAAGATGTAGGGTGAATTCATGTAACAGGAGACAAAGTTACGTTGGATTCAGATCCTCCCAACCTACTCCTCCTCATACAAGGAATACTTTGGTTTCTTTCGTCAGCCTGTCAGCTCACTGCTGTTCAGACTGAGTTGTAATATAGGCTTGACTGGGCACCATCTGTTCTCTGAAGGTGAAAGGTGTGGTATATTCAGCCTGAATGTTTTCACTTGAAGCAGGCATTTTACTGAAGGTGCTCTTGGGCTGTCACGTTGCTTGTCTCTTTGCAGTTTTGCTTTGTTAAACCTTGGCTGGGTGTGCTGAAGGAATGCCATCTGTGCTTTACCAGTGCAGAGGACACCTCCTTGGTGCAATTCAGCTCCATTCCTGCCTCTCTTTGCCAATGCAATATTGGTGTTACCACAATAATAGTGCACATTTTTCCATAATGAAAGCAAGAGGAGAAGCAGTGTGGTATTTATTTTTCTGTTTGCTATGGTAGCAGTAACCCCCTGGGTATGTCCTACCCTTCCCTTAGGTATTTCCTTAGACATTTCCTCGGAGCCTTCTGTGGTGCACATGTAGGGAAATGCTTGTCCAGCTTTCAGGAGTGTAAGGATTGCATGTGAAGCTATTGCAATGTAGAGACATTGCCTGAGAGGACATAAAAAAGTCACAGTACACAAAGATGTTGAGCCCTATCCATCATGGCTAAAACTTATGAACCTGTCTGCTCACATCCGTGAGGCCTTTTAAATGATTTGAGTATTTTGTCAGTGGTTCTTAGGAAATTTTCACACAAACATTGGCATCATTTGAGTAATTATGTATGAAGGAAATTATGGGCAATGAAACAGTGATACAAAAAAATCTGGAAGTGTCTGTAGTCATCTCCAATTTGCTGTCCCTAGGATGCATCAGGAAAAGATGGAGAAAACTTTTTCTTAGGCAGAGGTTGTTTGGTGTCTTGGTACTTCTTGTAATCATCTCTCCTTGTTTGGATTTTAATTACAAGCCATTCAGACAGTACATTAAATAAGCAAAAAAGCCATTTCCTCCCTCCAGATTATACAGACAAGGAATGAAACAGTGAACTGACCCGCTTCCATCCTCTCAGCATTGCTTTGTTTTCTGATAGCTTTTTGAGCCTCGGAGGCTCATGGCCTGTAGCCTTCCTATTACACCCGACTGACAAGGATCGCTTCTCGAAATGCTAGCCAGGTACGTTAGCTCAGCACCTCCTGCTTCGCTTGGCTGCAGAGCAGAATTGTGTGTGACAGCTCTGCAGTGTGTCAGCCTGGCCATAAAGAATTGCTGGGACTTGGGGAACACCATCTGCAGTCTTTAATGCAGAGTTTAGGGAATGATAAAAATGGCTTTTAAGAAACCATACATTTTGAGTCATGACAAAGGCAAGTGTCTGCTCTATACAGATTTTAAATATTGTGGACTTGTTGTTCTAGGCACAGCATAAGCAAAGAAGGTTCTAGAAGGCTCTGTGCAGCCCTGGCCTCTGTTCCCACCTGGCAAACAAGCTCAGGGTGCTGTGAGCTTTTTGCTGAGAGCACAAAGCTGTTTGCTGAGGAGAGGATGAAAGTGCCTGTGTGTGCTCAGCTGAGTAACAACAAACATCTCCTGGGAGCAGACCATCTCAACCTTGGGCACTGCTTTTACAGCTGGAAGTATAAGTTAAGCTGCTTTCAAGCTAGGCTACTTTCAGTTACCTGGTCACTCTGTGTAGCATACAGAATTGAAGAGTGACCAGGTAACTGGTGGACAGGACTTGCTTTGGTTTCCCATTGTCTTTAGCAAGATAGGGAGCTTCCAAGAGACTTGCCCAATATTTGTCTTGAGGAGGATAACTCATCCGTGTAGACATGATAATGGTGATAATAATAAGGCACCTTGCTGTTCCCACCACAAAGCATAAAATCTAGAAATAGGGTTTTTTTGCATTTAGTTCAGTTATAAAACAATAGTGGTATTTGCCTTTGCAAGCAAAAGGATATCCTGCTATTTTTTTCCCTGCAGGTTAAGTTCCTTGGTTTGGAAGCATTTAAAGATATTTCTTCAATTTCCATTAAGGTTTAAAAATAGCATGTAGGCTCTTTCTGAGTTAAGAACTTCATTTTCTTAGGGAGAGAGATAAAATTCCTATCCTTTCAACACACATGTTTTTTTCTCTTTTTTCCTTTGGGAATACTATCCTTAGATGTACTAACAAGCATCCCTTTATTCATGTCCCAACCACTTGCCTTCTCCTTTGATGCACTGGTCCTGGTGACTGATGCCTTTTAGCTCCCCTCCAGGTTGTGTGGTCTGTCCCAAGCAGCAGCAGCAGCACAGAGCTGTGCTGGGTGCTGGCGTGGGACTGGTGATGTTGCTCCAGGCTCCAGCCTGCCTCCTCAATTTGTTTTATTTCCCAAACTTTTATTGGCAGTGTTGGTACTGCAGGGAGGTGCCGAGGGTGCTTTCAAACAGCTGGGAGAGCCTGCATCTCCAAGTCTTGTTTACTGAGTCATTAAGGGGAGGTGCACCAAGTGCCATCACTGCCATCATAAATCTAACTCGGCTTGTTTTCTCAGGGGAAGGTGGTCTCTGGAAAGGGAAAGCATTTCTGAGAGATAGCAGCAGTTAATTATCTGAGGTGATCCCCAGAACCACAGGATGCCTCT
The DNA here is from genome assembly GCA_013400175.1 of Phainopepla nitens. Lineage (NCBI taxonomy): Eukaryota > Metazoa > Chordata > Aves > Passeriformes > Bombycillidae > Phainopepla > Phainopepla nitens. The sequence continues at coordinate 461,231 of VXBQ01013737.1, forward strand.
CACCACCAAAAGCCCTAATTTCCTTGATGGTCTTAACAAACATAGTTCTTATTTTCTTACCGTTTATTGTTTCAGCTGCAGTGACCAGCTTTTTTCTGGAGTAAGCTCGAGTTGGGCTAGTCAAAATACTGTAAAAGTATATCTGTGAGCACAAATTGCAATGAGGGGGTACTGGAAATGAGAAAATACCTGAAACAGTGGCTTGCTGTTCCCACTCAAATGCTTAGATTGAAAGACAATCATGTGTTCGTTCTGCAGGGAGCAAGGGGATGCAACCTCAGTTTTTTATGGAGACAGTACTTACAGATTCAAATTAAGCAGTTTTAAAAATTATTTACTGGAGAGACTTTATGGGGACAGTAGGTAAGAAAGTTTTGTGGAATCAAGGGGTCAGAACTAGTTTTTTTAGAGCTACTGTACAGATGGTACTGTGGAGAGGTGCTCTTGTGCGGAGGTTCTTTATGCAGAGCAATTTACTAGAGAGATAATCAGCCTTGGCTGGAGTCCTGGTCTGCATGGCAATGTACAGGTGATGCTGCACTTAACTTCCACGCTTGCTTCGCTTGGATTTCAGTTATATTAATATTAGATGGCAGCTATCAAGAGATGCACAAATTTTTGTCAGCAGCGCAAGATTTGTAACGAATCCTTCATTAAAACATATCAACAGTCTGTTCCCCCAGGACACAACCCCCTTGGCTACTTCAGTCAAAGAAAGACAAAACGGCAATTTGTTTTTCTTATGCCGTTTGAACACAAGGAGGCCCGTGTATTTATTTTTAGATTGAGCAAAATAATCCATCTCGGGGTTAGAAAAGCGTGTAAAATCTTTAAAGAATGTTTTATTTCCTGCAGGCACCCACGCAGGAACAGGACAGTACAGCCATTGTTTGCTGAGTATTTTGATGTGAAATGCTTAAATTGCCAGGATCATTCAGTGTCAGCTGAAGAAAGCTCACGGGAATAGTTTGATTTGTTTTCAAACCTGCGACGAAGGCGGTGACAGGCTGGAGCTGCTGTCTTCACTTGGAGCTGGGCTGCTGAGTTCAGGTGTGGGCAGAAGCAGAAGAGAAGGTGATGTGGCATTTTTTTAGTGGAATAACTTTGGTGTTGCCTTGGAAAAGAGAGGAGTGGACTCAAATGAGTTAAGTGTGCTTGTGGAACTGTCCACAGGGAGCTTGGCTAGAGGTGAGCTGCTGGTGCAACCCTGGTGCCCACAGAGAACCTGAAATAGCACCCAGAGAAATTATTTTAGAAGTCTCCTGTGGACTCTGAGACTGGTAGATTGGATTTGTAGTCTACAATGATGTCTTGTGACTTCAAACAAGCAGCATAAACAAAATGAGAAAACAAATGCATTTATAGAGTAATTTTGAAGACTTTATCTGGCTGCATAAGACAGAATCCTTCTGTACATTTCGGTGGTGCCTCAGCATTGTTTTAATGTGCATAGAACAAAAAGCATAAATAGGTTTTGTTTTTCATGAACTACAGACATGAAACTTAACACTGGAAGCAGTGTCAAGCAGATCTACTTTAGCTTTGCTTTGATTTGGTGGAATTATTCCAATCTCACTCCTTAAGGTTGAAGAACTAGGTTGGTGAGAGGGGAGACCCAGGATGTGTTGCCTGTTTCTGCTCATTCTTCATAGCTTAACCCACCTGTCTAGCTACCTGAAGCTGGCACAAAACTCAAAGAAATGCATCCCCAACTTTGTATTTCTTACAGCTGCTGCAGTGTGTGCTACCTTGTTACTGCTTTCCCTAAGGAGAATCTGATATAAGATTTTTATAAAATTTGAGCTATTTCGGTTTTCTTTGTGTTTAATGTTCTCTTTTTGTCCTTTTGTATTCTATCTTCTCTTGGGGGGGGGGTGTTTGTTGTGGTTGTCATGTTTCTGTTGAAATTGAGTGAGCTTTCTTCTTCTGTACCAAAAATGTGTCTTGTGGTAATTTCTCCTGTGAAAATTAATCCTAGTCTTGAGCAACCTGCTGAGAAAATTGCCTTCCCTTCTCACAGGTTTGTTGTTCTGTGACAGCAGCTTCCTGAATTTCCTGGAACAGCTCAAGTTGCTGTTAAAGGCACTCTGCTGCCAAACAGTACCTCTATGTTATTTTACAGTTGTAATGAAACCTCAGACAATATTCCCTGTAATAAAATGGCCTTTAAAATCCGTAACCCTAGTTTATGAGGTCAATCATTAAGGACATACTGAGCTCTGTATGATTTGAGATTTTAAATAAATTATGTCTATAAAGGTTTCATGACAGTAATGAAAGTCCCTTTTTGCTGTATATTTCTGAAATGGTTTTGAGCTTAATAGAAAAATAGCACCAAGGAAAACCTAAATATATGCAAGTATTCCCACACTTGCATGTGAGGGAAGTTTGAAGACAAGGTAGGGATGGTCTCATCCTTAAAATACAGTTTGCTTTGAAGTGTTTGCACACACTTTAGCCTGATTTGTTATTGACTTAATCCAAAGCTCACAGGTAACTGTGCAAAGGCTTACAACTTGTAAGCTTTAGCTCAAACTCCACCTTTTTCATTTTAAAAACACTAATACTTTTTGCATGAACTTTAAGAGGAAACAAACAAAACCCCAAATCCCTACAATTTCCTAACATGAAGGAAATCAGAAGAAAGTCTTGTGTTTACTATCTGCCTGCATCTTACTTTACACAAGTTTGATGGTTTTGTTTGCTTTTCATCCCCGTTTTCCCCTGTGTAGTCACTTCTCCAGTGGTTTGCAGGGGTCTTTTTTTATTGCAGCAGCTGCAACAGCAATGTTTTCCCAGGTTCATCCAAGTGGCTGTTGATGCCAGAGCTGAGAAGAACTGTGTTTTGTTAGAAGGGTTGGGTGCTGATGGAACCTTTGGGCTGGAAATGAAAGTGTAGTTTTATGCCCCAGGGAGCTGTTGTGGTTACTAAGTTTCACCAGGACCTGCTTCAAAACCAAGTAGTTTTCTATTGTTTACAATCCATTTGGCTACAAGCACTTAAAATATCCCTGATCCATAGTTCAGAGAATGCAAGACCATGGACTAGGTTAGTGTACATGGGAAAATACAGCATTGTACATGGACTTTGTGTGCTTTCTAGGGAAAAGAAAATTTGCTGGTAGCAAAGCATACATTGATTGCATGGCAGGTTTCCTTTGTGTTTTTCTCATAATTTAAAATACCCACTTCATAAAAGTTTTTTAATTATTATTTTCAAGTTATGCAAATATTTGGTACAATATAAGAGGCACTACAGATTTGTAAAGTGAAAATAATTGTAGGACTTATGTTCTGTGATATGGAACATGTAAATAGCCTTGGCAGAGAATCTGCTTGGTGTCTGGTGTTCCTCAAGATAGTGTGAAAGCCTTTATGAATTTTCATTTTTGTGTTTGTGTTGATCAACAATATGGTTTGAGCTTCAAGCTTTGGCAGCCTCTTTCAGTACAATGCAGAACATTATTGCATCCATCATCAGGATTAGTAGAGGCTTGGTTAAAATATGCCTTGTCTCTTGTTGGCTGGGTCATTTTGGAAACATGCCCTGTGTGTGTACATCTCACATCTGTCTATAGCACAGAGAGGATGGATTTTTAACTGCACAAAAATACCGGTGGGAAGTTGCTTTGGGGGAGAGTAAGCTGGCTTGCTGTTGCTAGCGTGACTTCTGTGCAAGGAGGAGAAGGCATCTAATATGCAAGATCTGCTTGGGCTGGCTGAGCACAGATGGGTGAAGTGAGGACAGGTTGGTAGGTTTCAGTCTGGTTTTTGTCCTGCCTGTTGTTTTCAAACTAAGCCTTCACGCAGTGAAGTATGCAGTTTTGTGGTCTTCATTGCATTCAAGTGGCAATGACTGTAAAGTCGACATGAAAAAATAAATTTAAAACTAGATGTTCCTATTCAAGTATAATAAAACATAGTTCTAAATGGGAAGCAGCTGAAAATGTTATTTTGTTTGTTTGGGGTTTTTTTAGCATGAGAGCTGGCAATCTTCTCTGCTGATAGTTGCAGGGGCAAAGCTCTCATTAGGAAACAAAGAAAACCTGACAGCAGAATGAAGGGCATGGAACTCATAATTGGCTTTTCTCATTGTTGCTGCACCACTTGCTTGGGTTTTGTTGGTGCTAATAACTCAGTCTGAGATGAGGCAAAGAGCGATAGCTGCCATACTTGAGCTGTACACAGACACATTTCAGTTTTAATTAGGAGGAGACACCAGGCAATGCACTCGTGCTGTAGCTGCTCCTCTCCTACGCTGCCTGGGTACCTGCAGCACCAGTCTCACTGAAGATGGAGAAACAAGGGGCTTGTTTGTGCACAGGATGTCAGGGAGCAGCTCCAAATGGGCTGTGACAGCCGAGGCTTGCAAGTAGCAGGGATAAGCAGTTGGGTGGAAATTACTGAGATGAGGAGGAGCAGAAAGGTCTGCGACACCCGAACGAACGCTTGCCTGAGAGGCAGCCTGTATCCGTTCCAGTTAATGTCTGCTCCCAGACTGCTGTCCTCGTCTGTGCACACCCTGTGTGCTCTGACTGCCGCTGGCCTGGTTGAGCCCACACATCTCAGCGCTGTCACACGGTGGCTTCTGAAATAATGCATGGCCAGCTCTCTCTGGGAGGCAATTTTTTTGACATCTTGCTTGAAACTACTCTGCCACAGCTTCCTGATGAGGCAAGCTATTTAAAGACCAGGGAGAAAGCTTCAGCCCCCTACTTGCATGCATGAGGGCCATACGGTCCTTCAGCTCCACTTGGCGCATGTGACAGAGTGGGATGAAAATGTGTGCTGTAATTTTTAATGGGATATCTTTTAAAAAAGAAGTAACCTTAGAAACTCTCTAACCCCATCCTCATTACAAAAAAACCCCAAAAACCTCAAAACAACCACTGCTTATTCTTTGTGGTATCTATGGCCCACATATTATCACAGCCAGTGGGGCACCTCTTTTGTGTGCCTGGTGGTTCCTTAGGCAGTGTAGTTAGGGTTTGGTTTTTAGTTTATGATCCTGATTTTCTCATTAATTCCCTAAGAGAGCAGTACAAGGCTCGGGGCATGAGCAGAGCTATGTGTTCATGCAAGTGTGTAGATTTTGGAATTGCTGAGGAGAGGACATGGAACTATTTTGGAGAGTTTCGTCACGCACTTGCTATGCAGTGTGAATTGAGTGCCTGTGCAGATTTTAAATTGTTTTCTAAATTAGGAGCTCCCTCTCTTCTTTTGTGGGTATGTGCACCTGTGCATTTCTGCATGCCTGTTGTAGTAAAGACAGACTAATTCGTCAAGTAACTTCTAGGGCTTCTTATGTTTGTGTGAGGCTTGAAATTATTTTGGCCTGAAGTCCTTTCCAGTTAATGATCAAAGTTGTTATGAATCCTTCAGTGGCTGTTCTCCTTTTTTTACTTTTAAATCAGTATTCTTATTAATACTATTAGTAGTTAAATTAGTATTATTGCTGCAGGAACTAGCTGTAATTGAAGCACAGCATCAGTTTGGATGGGAATACTGCTCTAAAAAGCCAAACCAAACCCAGCAAGCTGAAAATTCTGGATGTCCCATGATTGTGCTTGATCTTGACCATCAAAACATTTTGTAAGCAACATTTGGAGGTGCCTGTGTCATTCCCAAACTGAAAGAGTGTGGATGTAGTATAGGGAAATCCTAGCTGGGGATTGTACAGATGTCAGTGTCAGACAGCAAATATGCACTAGGTTAACTGGAGTTGTCTGTGGGGAGCACGTTACAGTGTTCCCAGGAAAGGCTGTAAAAGTGTTAGCATAAATAGACAGCAATGTGGAATATTTGATCTCCCACACCCACAGTCCTCAGTGGAGCTGAGCTCCTTTCAGGGATTTCTTTGGCTTTATGGCTTTGTAACTCTTCCTGCAGCAGCATCGTATTTCTCCTTTCCCCTAAACTCTTCTCTTAAAGCTGGCAAGGACATCCCTTGCTGCTGGGTGGTAATTGTGGTTTAATGGTGGCTTAGTGGTTTAACAAGCTGAAACACAGCCAAGACGTGACTTGAAGGAAAAAAAAAAACCAACGAACAGAAGGAGAAAAAAATACTCAGGATGCAGAAAAGCCCAGCTCCTTCAGGCACTAGATTCATAGCTTTGTAAAAGATGAAATGTCCTCGGTCACTGGAGCTGGGATGGAGGGAAAAGGGGTGTGCCCCACAGGTTTGGGGTACAGGGACAGTCACAGTCCTACCTGAGAGCAGAACCCCCATGCAGTCAGCTGACTCTGACCAGTTTTGGTGTGATTTTTGACCCTGTGTATGTCCCAAACAATATGTGATTGTTATCTCTAGAGCAATCATTTCACCATGTATTTGATAATGATGTCCTGAAATATCCAACAAAACTAGAAGTCCTTATCCTTGTGTGGTGCTTGTTCAGTGTCGTGTGTTTGTTTTTCTTTAAATTTTGTGAGGAAGAAAGTGGTTTCTGCTGAGCCCCTGGACCTGTGAAGAACCAGTCACTGAACCCTTGGGGGTTATGATAAATCCTCCTGACAATTGAACTACAAATACTCTGTGTGTGTAAACCTGTATCAACGTCAAAGTCTTTTCAGGCTCATCAGAAAGAACTCCAGGAAGGGGGATGTGGGTTGTTTGGCAGGGATAAGAGAGGTCCAAACTGGCTGTTACGGATATTCTTTTATTCTCAGGTTAATTTCATTCCACTTTTGTTATCACTTATCACCTCCTAAAACCTAAGTTTCTGAAATGGGTGAAGTAAAGTGATTTTGATTTGTTGCAATCAATCCATTATAGAGAGAGTTTTGAAATACTTTGTCCAGCTGGGATCTTCATTTCTTACCAGTTTTGTGGGAACTGGTACTATTATGGGATATCTCAGGAGTTTCTGAAGCATTTTGCAAAGGAAGATGCAAGTGAACGTGTCTGTTGTTCACTACTTACTGAATTAAGAAGTAAATTAGGCTGAGCTACCAGGTTAAGCCTGCTGAGAAGGAAAAGAGGAAAAGGGGTGCCTTTTTTGGCACTGTGAGTTATGAAGCATTCCAGTCTCTTGCCCTGTGGTAATTCCTTTCTGTTTGCCCTCCCTGTCCCCTCCTCCTGTCTGCTGTGGAACACATCTGCAGGCTTTGCTTTCATTCGTGTGACTAATCTGGCCGTGCCTCAGTTTTCGTTTGTTTGGGTGAGTAAGGTCAGAAGCAGCTCTCCATATGTGATTTTTCTGAAAAAAAATTGAGGCTTTGTCAAATGAACACTGCTTCAATGACAGCTTTATGTAGACTCAGAAAAATGAGGTTGCAAGGAAAAGGCATTCCTCATCTCCTCTTCTCCTTCCAGTGTAAATAGTGCAGCATGTGGGAAACAGATGAGTGGACTTCCTGTGAAAGGGCCAAGGATGACAGTTTTGGACTTCACTGAAGTGTTTGCTTGCATTGCTCTTTACTTTTTTCTGGGAAAGATCCTTCTGGTTGGGCGCTGTACCTCAGTGTCTGCTTTCTTGAATGTGAATAAAGTCTTCCTGGCCTTTCCCTTTTAGTAATTGCTCTGATGACTGGACACTTCCATAGAATTTCTTGTCTATAGACAAGAAACTGATGTGGTATGCATTTTGCTTTTTACAGCTACTCAGCTCTTTGGTTGTTTTCTGTTTCAGCCTCCTTTAATGATATCAGTTAGGAAAGGACACTTAAACGACAGATGCTTTCAAAACACGCGCCTTGTTAGTAGATGAGAAGTTGATCTGTGAAAGGGAAGTGGTGTTCTCCATGGCTGGGGCATGTCAGTGTGTGGAAGGACACACACACTCCAAGAAGGGATTTGTTGGAAGACCCTGCCATTAAAATTCAAGACTGGACTTTTATAGTGTTGGGGGATTGACTGTCAGATCTCTTCAGGCCATCTGTGTCAGCTCAGCAGCTTTAGATAAGTTATTGGTAGTATCAGTAGAATGTTTGTTCCTTTATCAGGTACTTTACCAGGTCTACCACATCTTCATCTCACTATCAGGATGTTTAACTTCGGGGTTGATGAGTCAGACTGGTTTCAGCTTTTTTCAACACTAAAAGCTCTGTGATGCCCCTTCTTCTATTTACCACCAGTAGCTTTGCAAATAGAATTTGCCACTGGTGGCATTTTTCGAGTAGTTTTACCCCATTCCAGGCAGAGCATCCTGGGGGAATCTCCTGTCACCTCTGCCAAGGACTTGAAAGCAGGAGGCGTTTTAGAAGTGCAATATTAACTGCCCTTCTAAGTGATAGGGATTTTAATCCTTACTAGCATTTTATTACTAATGGACTATCATGAAATTTATTGAGCTGTTGGTAAGCAAATGATCACTGAGTATATACCTTTCTCATGTCACTTGGTAAAAAACCCAAACAAATTCATGCTGCTTCCCTCTTTCTTGTTACAGCAAACCAACCCCATTGATGTGCAGTCCATTGAAGAAATTTTGAGGGTAGGTACTCTAAATAATAGATCTCTATGTTTGCTTAGATTTTGCATGCCTCAAGATAATGGTTGGGGAAAAAAATACCTCTTTGCTTCTGTTGACTCAGCAGGTGTAGCTGTCACTAGTTTTGGGGTGTGCTGAGAAGTAAAGATAAGAATTAGCCTCCAATACAGCTGGGGTTGTAAGATCAGTCTTTCTATCAGTGTATATAAGTGCAATATAAGTCTGGTGCAGTTCAAGACTGCCAAGTCATCCAAGACAGCCAGAGCTACTTCTACATCAGTTCAGGGGGTCACCATTCCCAAGTGCCCTTCCTCCAAAGGCTCTGGACAAGCTGCCTCGTGTCCATGTTGCCAGGCTCAGCAGTGAGGCCCTGAGCAGGAACACGCCCGTGTGCATGGCACTGCTGCTCCCTCACTGTAATTCCAGTCCACTCATGCAGAGCAAAGCCATGTCTGATGCGGTAACCCGGTGTCAGAACTGACTATGAGCTCCAGGTGGCTGTGGCTGAGTCCGTGTTATCCCTTCCCTGTGCGCCGTGTGAAAATGCGCTGGGATTCCCAAGGCAGCGGTGCTGGTCTTGAGGAGACGGTTCCTTGATGTCAAATGCTGTTCTGAGGCGCTGAAATCCTGGGGGAACAGTTTGGTTTCTGCGATTCGCTTCTCTTGCTGTTGCTTCAAATTGCAGAATCCTGATGCCTCGGTTGCTCTCCAGAAGCTGCTGTTGGGGCGGTGTTTTTAGCTGGAGCTGTGCACAGGTGCCCACTGGCTGTCCTGTGCTGGTTGGGGTTTGAAGCACAAGGACTGCTCCTGGAAGCCTGGCATCTTTCTGTGTCTCACCAGGCATATCCTGTGTTCTTGCCTGTTAGTAGCACATATCGCTATTTTTGTAGCAACAGGGGGAAACGTGTCCAAATGTATGAAGAAGTAAATCCAAATGAATCCCTGAAGCATGGAACTCGATCTGTGCCGATCAGCAAAAATTCTGATAGCTGCCTCTCTCAATCTCTTTCCAGGAAATGACCCGCTCTTGGCCACCTCCCCTGACAGCTCTTAATACACCTACTAAAGCAGAGCCTCCCAAATTTCCATTCCCAACAAAGGTAAGACACCCTCTTTCTGCCAGGACTTTTGGTAAACTGGAAGAGAGCTTTCTGGCTCTTGCAAGTGTTTCCATCTGATTTTATCCCCCTTCTATAAATAAGGGCTGTTAGGATGTATTACTTTCAGAAGTAGGCAGAGAAATTAAAGCACAGTGGGGATGAATAAAAAGTTCTTCAGCAACTTTGACATTTGTTATAATTGTGGTCTTCAAATTCAACTACTTTTCTGAGACATTTTAAGTATTTCTGCTGAAGCACAAAATACATTTTATCTTTTGGTCAGCAGAAATATTTACTGGCTGTGTTAAACAAAAGTGCTTGGCAGCTCTTATAAAATTTTAAAAATATTTCTTCAAGAATGCACATACCTCTAATGTGCTAACAACCTGGTTTTGGTGATAGTAGCACGTTATCATTTCTGTCCATGTTAAGCTACATCAGACCAGCTTAGACTACTGGAAACTTTGACAAGCCAATCTAATTGTTTATTACAGTAAAGTTACACATGAAAAACAAATCATCAGTACGCTGCTCTTACGAGAGAGCTCATTTATTTTATTCTCAATTTGCACTTTGTCCTTTTTTTCTAGGAATTGCAACCTGAAGGATCTGTAGCAAAGGATCAGAGTAAGTAGATAGCCAAAGGAAACACACAGTATGTGTATTGACAGATAGTTTTGTGTGTTATACATGACATGTCAAATGTTTACATTGATTAAGAGGTGTGGTTTCCTCATCTTTGTTGAACAGTGATGAATTTAGAAATGGCTTAAGAGATAGTGTACATTCATTACCTAGACATTAAGGCAGCTGTTCATCAGAGGACAAATGGTGTTTCATTAGGAAACCCCATTTGGAATGATGAATAATCTGAATGACAGTTATGTCCTAGAAGAAAGTGATAAGTCTAATCTGGTGCTCAGAGAACATAGGGTAAAATAGGCTGCAAAGGAGGAAAATAAACCCAACTTAATAATTTTTTATTTCCAGAGCAGTATGGAGCACCTTCAGAAATGTTGCCAGGTTCTCAGCCAAGAACATCGTAAGTAACTAGACCCTGTTCACATCTCTACTGTGCAGTTAATTAAAAGAACCTGGAAAGAACTAAATTTTGGGTTACTTGATGTTTATGAAGATTAAGGTTTTATCAGTCTGATTTTTCTTAAAAAACTTCCAGTGCAGGTAATTTTCACCGACAGAAACATTATTGTTTCATGATGGAATCATAGAACCGTTTAGGTTGGAAAAGACTTTTAAGATCATCCAGTCCAGTTCTTAACCTGACAATGCCGAGTCTGCTAAACCTTGTCATGATTATGATGACTGTGTTAAAATCAAAACAAAACTGAAGAAAAACCCCAACTACTCATGCACCAGATTAAAGTTATTTTGTTCTTTTCATCTGTGGCTGTTTAACCTCACAGTTTTGTGCTCTTCAACCTACAATAATGCATCCAACTGACATAAATTACAAAGGATCCAAACTGAATCTGATTGATCCTGGATATTGTTTTGAAGCCTGGAAGGGCTAGTAAAGCTACACCTACAAGAACTGTAAAAAACAGGGCTGAAATTTGAAAGCAAAAAAAAAAAATTAGTAGATAAAATAACTTGGTGCTGTCCTTGTAGGTGAAAGTGGTAATATGTTAATTAGGTTAATTACATAAGTTGCTTGAAAGCAGTTTTGTATGGGCTGACATTAGTCTTTCAGGATTAACTTGGCCAGATGCAGCATTGGTAGGTTCTGAGGCCTGAGGAGCAAACAGAAATCTTTCCATGTCTGAAAGGCTCAGGGGTCCATGTGCTTCTCACTTGCTGAACCATTAAATTTAAATGTCTGTCAGTTCGTATGATACATAAAGATCTCATTACTCCATGATATGTTCTTCCATGGAAGGCTGCAAACTACAGACTACAAAGCTCACTCCACTTGTTTGCCTTTTCCTTATCACAAATCATTTAGTTAAAAACCAAACAAAACTGGGCTGGTCACAAGCAAGAGCAAAAGCGTGTCTCCATCTTGGTTGAGATGGTAGTTCTGTAGGGTCTGTTAAAATCCCTTTTCCTACTGTTCTAGCATAATGCAGAGGAGCCCTCACTTACTGGGAGCATGGGATAGTGTCTTGCTGAGCAGTCAGCTACTCTCTTAATCTCTTCCTTATTTTGCTTCACTTTCATCCACCCCAGTTTGCTCCTCCTCAGTGATGTCTGGAAATTTTCATTGCACTGCTAAAACTAGTAGTTCCAACTGCTCCAGGCTGTGCCTTTCTCCCCAGCTACCCTATGACCATCATCATTATTTCAGTTCTCAGCTGCTTGTAAAAATCCCTTTAGCCCTTCAGTCAGTTTTCCAGGTGGCAGAGAGAGAAGACTTTTCCTGCAGACAAGAATTGGAAAAGATTCCTTCCTTAGCCCACAGGGCCAGAATTATAATTTGGCGTGGTATGAGCTCTGTCCTTAGCCGTGATTCCCTCTCTGCTCAGCATCCTTGCCGGGCACTTCAGAGCCAGTGCTCATCTGCAAGGGATGTGTGTGCCAGTGGTCAGCAAAGGCAGTGGAAGCAGGAGGAACAGGGTGGCCTGGGTTTGTGTCCAAGTGAAGTTTGCTTGAGGACTTCCTCTACATCTTTCCCTTGAAGTGATGCATCCCTTCTTTTTTGTGTTTGTTTTCCCTGGCACAACGGGCCTGGCTTTCTGTGCTGTTCAAAGTGCACGTGACTGTCTGAAAATTCAGCTGCCTGGAGTAGCTTGTGTTGCGAAGTGTAGCTGGCTGAAAACAAACAGTGATTGTGCTGGTTAATTAGAAGATGAAATCCCAGGGCATCTGTGTGCCCAAATTAAGCATTCAGCTTTTCAGAGCGTGCAGGGATTTCCCAGATGGATTTCATTCTTGAATGCAGCCCTGAAGTTTGCACCTGGCAGTGCTGGAATGGAAGCAGCAGTTCTTTTAAAAGGGGAGATGCCAGCTCATTCTTGGTGATGCATCTTTAACCTGGCTAGCAGAGAGGTTGTTTGGCAAGTGATAATTTTAGTGCTGATTCTCTCACTAAAAGAACTCTTTTTAAATAGCTTTAGGGAGATTAATGGTGTGTATATAAGCTGCAAATGAACAGGGCCTGCAAATGAAACCTTGGCATCTATTAGTTCCTGAGCTAACTGGAGCATTAACATTAAGGCAGATTTATTTTCTTTAACTAGGCTATTTAACAATTTGTCAAAACCTTGTTTTGGGGAAACTGACTTTGTCTACCCTTGCAGAGGTGTGACTTGAAGTTTTAGTGTTCTTTCTTGATCCCAAACAGAGCATAAGTAGTTGCAGTGTTCTTTTATGCTGATGCATTTTATTTACCAGCAGCTGAAGTGGAAAAGGTAGTCCTTTTTATGACAAACAGTTAAATCAGATTTAAAGAGATCTAGGTAGTGTCTTTGCATGTCTCTGTCCATGGCAGGAGTCTGAAACTAAATGATCTCTAAGGTCTCTTCTAACCCAAACCATTCTATGATTCTGTGATTATCCTCTTACCTGTCAAGGAAAGAAGTTTTTAGTCCACAATTATTAAAGCAGAACAAAATAAAATCAAAAAACAATAAAAACCAACAAAAAATAAAAAAACAACCCACCCCAAAAACAAACTTTCATCCTTGAAACCTTTAGCATCCCTGAAAGTTTCTTCACCACCACCTTGGAAGGACTCCTTCCCCTTAGGAGTTGTAGAAGAAAATAAAAAGGATTCATTGAGATACCAGAGATGCTTAGCATCCACACTGCCCAGACGTGTGGAGAGTGCCTGTACTGTCACTGTTCTTTTTTCATTTCTGTGCCTCATCTGTCTGGTAGTGAGCTTGGGCTCTGGCTCACAAGCAGAGCTGGCTCCTGCAGGATTGCTGCGGGCTCTTTGCCTTCTGTAGGAAATTTGGAGCTCTCCTTTTCCAAGGTCCCATAGTGCTTCCCCTCAGTGTTTACTCTAAATGAAGAGGCAAGAGGTGATTTCCAGCGAGAAGGTGTGTGAGGAAATGAGGCAGTGGAGGGCAGATCACAGGCAGTCAAAATGCCTGAACAAAGAAAGCACTGACTTTTTCCAACTTTCTCCCCCTTTTTCCAGGGTGATGTGGTTCACTGGGGATCGTTTATAGTTGTTTTCTTGCTATAAAACATGTTGTCATGAGGGGTCAGAGTCCTATTTTTCTTCTTTGGCCATAAGAAAAATTTCTCACAGAAAGCCCTTGGTTTGAAATGAGGTTGAAATAAGCAGAGTTTTGACCTGATTAATTAAAATCCCTGTCTCAGCTCCCAAGCTTTTGATACCATTTTTGGAAGGACATATGAATAATTCCCTGGGTTGAGGAGTTAATTGCCAGCTAGTTTCAAGATTTGAATAACTATACTTTTGAATAGCCAAGTTTTACCTGCCTGTTTTTCAACTCCTTTGAGATGCTTGCACAGTTGCCAGAGAGTGGTATTACAATCTGAGAGAGCTCTGGGTCCTTCTTCTTCCCTTCCAGCCTTTTAAGAACCTTAGTAATATATTGAAGTTGCAAACAGTAGTTACCACCTGCAGGCACAGGTGGTGCTGTAAATGGTGCTTGTGGAAATGTTTGTGGGCAGCCTGCTCTCTTCTCTAGCAGTAGTGAAACAGAGCTCATGCCTTCCCACTTGTAAACTGCTCTGGGTGCCTGAAGTGCTTGACAATACTGCTGGGATGTGCAGGAGCATGGAGTTACTGAGTAGAGAAGAGATGGAAGATAGGCTTGACCTTGGCATTGACTTACATATATGTGATAGGAGATTTGAACAGCAACATGAGAACCCCTGGGACAGAAGAAATATTTGCAAGAAAGCAGAAATATTCCCCTGAGGGCAGAGTGTGTGAACATGCAGAGCTACTGGTGCTTTCTGTCCCTTGGGGAGCCAGTGCAGATAGCATGAGAGGCTCTTATTGTACCAGTAAAAAAAAAAAGGTAAAACATTTTAACCATTAATTTCACATAATGACAGGGTTTAGTAGATTGAGCATGCCAAATGTTCAAAAAGGATGGGGGGGCAGTTAGTTTGTTTTGGCAAGTACAAACCAAATCTTTATCAGTGCCTGCTGCTTCAAAATGTGTCTGCCTTGGCTGATATTTATCTTCTGGTTGTCTTTCAGAATGCTCCAGGACGACCTGCAGCTCAGTGATAGTGAAGAGAGTGGTGACGATCAAGTCGGTTTTAGCTGTTTTATACACTAGGCACACAGACTTCCCTTTAAACATCACCACTTGTTGCATTGTTCTGAGTTCTGAGCTAACCTTTCCTCCCCCTCTCCTCTTTGTCTTTGTGAACAAAACAGGTTGTTGAAAAGTCACCTTCTTCACTTGCTCCTCCAAGGTACAGGTTTGTTCCCAAACTAGCTAGATCACATGAGGAGAAAAACAAAACTGCTTTTTATATGTGGGGTAGGAGGGTAAGGGTTCCTGGTTTCTCTTTTTTAGTTACAGACTTGGGTTTCTGGCTGCTCTTGGAAGTCAGCTTTAGTTGTATGGGGTTTTCCAGAAAGCTCCAATTAGAAATGAATAATCCAGGTTGGATTTTGCCTATGAACGAGAACGGTACTTCCTCAACTGCTCCTTTTTCTTCTCCTCCTCCCCTCCACCAGAATGTCTGTAGATCACACTGCAGCTAATGGGATTTTCAGCTGTAGTGGTGATGGGTGAGATGTGAGTCCAGTTTTAGCTCAGAAGGAAGCCCAAAACAGCCAAGTGGGTAAAGAACAGGAAAGGGTTAGGAAGACTCACTGAGGTTGTTTCAGCTCCTCTCAGTAAGGAAGCTGATTATAAGCAGTTCCTGCCATGTATTGTTAGTCAGAAACAATATTCAAGGTAGACTGAACGGCCACATGCCAGCATTTGAGGAAGAAAAATGGAAAAGCTCAAAATTTTTCCTATAGGAGAGCACTGACATGGATTTTTTTTTTTTTTTTGCATGATATGTATATTCTCAAGCACAAGAGTGGTCTACAAAGTCAGACTTGTGGAGGAGCACACCAATACTTGGCATGATCTGTGTCTCTGCACACGCTTAAAGTAGAAGTGTTCTCATGATATCAATCTTGGATCAGCAAGGAGCTTGCCTCTAACTCATAAAAAATGTGTTGATACTGATGTGGGAAACCAAAGTAGAAAAAAAAAGTTAAAACATCTACTTTTTAATATTGTAAGCCCATTTAAAACAACAAAACAAACACTGTGCATAAAAGGGACAGCTCTTCCTTGATTCCATCCACTCCATTGTCAGTGTGGAGAAAACCACTTTTTGTTAGAGCAGGGTGTTGCAAGAAATGGTGCTGCCTGATGAAGCTATTAATTAAAGTGGGTACAGCGGCATGACAAAGTAACACAGATGAAGTGAAAACTTCAGGGGGAGAAGAGAAAAAATAGAAACCATCCAGAAATCTATGTTCCTGCCTTGTTAACTTTTACTGGAAGATTTTCATTTTGAGAGTTGGGTTTTTCAGAAAAGCACTAGACAGTTTCAGTGCTTTTTAAACTTTGGTTAGCAAAATGCAACCACATTGTAGCAATGGAATCCTGCCTATGGCCTATTTGACTGGGTTGGAGTTGAAGGTTTTATTATTTCCAGCAATTTTGTATTCTGGTGCTTTATTTTTTGGGGATGACAGTGTATTTCTCTGGCCTTCTCCCCTTTCATCTCAGTGTCAAAACAAGGGGTTTCAGTTTTATCTTTGAATACTGCCCTGTCAATATAATACGTAAGTAACCTTCAGCCATGCTGCTTTCTAATTTTATCTCATGGTGGCCTTGCAGTTCCTTACAGTCCCAGCCCAAGAGTGTGGCATCAGCACATTCCAGCAGCTCGGAGTCAGGGAGCACCAGTGACTCAGACAGCTCCTCAGACTCGGAGACAGAGAGCCACTCGAGTGACAGTGAAGCCAACGACCCTCCAAGAGCACCAGCACCTGAGGTGAATGCAAATAAAAGGCAGAGGCTGCTTACAGAGCCCCTTGCCTCACACTCTGCTGTCTCAGTGCAAGCAGGGCAGGAGACCTGTAACACTGTCATTGTTCAGGTGTCCCCTTGACATCTTTGCTGCATCACTTGACTTTTCTTGCCCTTTGTTTCCCTTCTAGAGTTTTTCAGCCTTAGTTACCTTTAGTACAAACATAATTAGACTTTCAGATGCCCAACCTGGAAGTGTTCCCCCATGTCCTTTGGCATAGTTGTCTAGCTTTCCTGAAGGAATCAGTGCCTTCACTGGGGAGACAAGAGTATTTCCATTCACAGATGGAAAGCACAGCTGGGCTGTGTGGGGCCCACCTCTGACTTTGCAGGATTTCTGGGTGCCTTTATGGGCAGTGTCAGGGTGAGACCATTTTCCTGATAATTTAAGAGGAGCTTCTGCCTCCCTACAGCTCCTGTGCCTGTTACAGATCCAGCTTATCCCAGGTTGCAGCTGAAGGGACTAGACCTGCAGGAGGGGCTGGAGTATGCTTAATCTTGCTGCTTTTGAATTAGGCTTGGATACTGCTGCACTGGCATTTCTGAGTCTTTTATTGGGGAAAGCAGACAAACAGAACTTGTTGCCTTAAACTTTTGTAATTGTGAGATCATACTTTTTAAAAAAAAAATCTGCTGCAGCAGTGCTCATGTCCCATGCTTTCAAACAGTTCTTCTTGCAAAACCTTCTCAGGCTACTGGGAATTACATGGCTGTGTCTGCAGACCACAGCTGATGCCAAACAAGCCACTGGCAGTGTTGAGGTACTCTTACAAAAGCCCCTTGTATTTATTTTTCCTCCCCTGCCTCAGCTCTAGCTCTCTTTCTTTTCACCTTAGAAGTGCATGAACAGGAAGAAGCCAGAAACAAGCTCTGAGACAGCCTGTCTTTCCATCCCACTCTTACTGCTCTTTGCCCTCCAGCAGTTCAGTTACAGACTTTGCCCACTGCAATATGGTGTCTTTGAAGGAAGATGTTACACTTCTCCTCTTTTACTAAATTCTGCCTGGGTTGTCCTGAAAATACTAATGAAGTCCTAGCTACTTGCCATTGACATTTTTGTCCTTTTTTATTCAGCCAACTGTTCATCCATGATGCTCTGGAGCAAATTAGCGCACATGGCCTGTTTGTTTATGGTCAGTTCTTCACATGCAAAAGCAAACACTTTGAGACCTCTAGGCAATAGTCCCTGGGCTCTGGTAAGCTGTGCTAGGATGAAACAGCCCGTAAAGGCATCAGTTTGGAATCTTCCCTTTCTCTTTTTGTCTGCAGCCCGAGCCATCAACTTCTAATAAGTGGCAGCTCGACAACTGGCTGACCAAGGTGAACCCGGCAGCGGTGCCAACAGAGAGCCTCAGTGACACTGCCCGTGGGGATGGACGTGAGGAGGGCAAGAAGCAGGAGCGGGGCAGCAGCAGCAATTCCTGCCAGCAGCATGCTGAGCTGAGGGAGCCTCCTCACAAGAGCCAAGTGGCCAGAGCTCCTCAGGAGGCTCCTCTTCTGACCAAGCACAGCTGCCAGAAGGCTCCTGCACGCGCCGAGGAGCCCTCGCCCAGGCAGACTGTGGGGATCAAAAGGCCCAGCAAGCCCCTGGTGCACGAGGGGCCCAAGAGAGGCCTGAAGGTGGAGAGCGAGCCTGGTCCTTTGGAGGTCACAGACCAGTCTTTCAGGGACAAGCCAAAAGTCAAAAAAACAGTGAAGACAAAATCCAATGACAGAAAAGACCCGAAACCAGGACTTCAAGAGCCCTCTGAGAAAAAAAAGGACAAGGGCTCCCACCAGGCCAACTCCAAACCCTCCTTGGACCCCAGGCTCATGGGAGATGCTCAGGCACGTGATGCCCTCAGTCCCTTTCCTCCAGGCCAGGGCACAACCCCCGCCAGGACCAGCGGCCGCAGGCCTCAGGATTTGCACAAGGAGAAACTGCCCTTGCCTCTTGGGGAAAAGTTGCTCTCACCAGTGAGGGATCCCCCAGCCCGTGAGCGCCTCGTGGTGAAAATAGATCTCTCTCACCTGGAAAAAGTCCCTCAGCCCCCCAGGAAAAATGGGCACCAAAGGAAAGCAGAGATCAAAGACCTTCCTGGTGTGAGGAAGCAGGACTTGAAGAGAAAAGCCACGGACACTCCTGAGTCCCTTGGAAAGAAGAAGGTGAGAGGTGGAGTGGGAGGTGGGTTTGTACAAAGATTAGTGTGGTGTTTGAAAAGCCTGTGTGGACTTCCCACTTCATAGGTTGGGAGCAGAGCTATTATTCTTCTATAAAGCTATTATCAAGGGGGATGTGAATCAAAACTGTCTGCAGATGTTTCTTGTTGGTCACAAATCCCCTCCTGAGCAAATGAAAAGCCCTGTAAGCTGTCTAACATGCTTTGGTATTTTAGAGTATATTTTTGCTCTGTTTTCTGGAAATCCTGGTTTTCTCAGTCAGTAAAACCAGTTGTAAGAGTCACTTTCCCTTGAACTGCAAGACAGTCCTTTATTTAACTGAGGTGATCATTGTTCACAAGTGTTTTTTGAAAAGCTGGCTCCCAAAGGGGGCTATGAGTATACCTCCAGCCAGCTGGGTCAGCTGCACAGAGTTAGCTTCAGGCCTTGTGGGGAATGGGTATTCCCTCTGGATATTTCAGTCCCTGACTCCCTTTTTGGTCCTCCTCACAGAGCAGGTGGCTCAGCATGGGGGGGTGAAAAATTTTGGTTTGGCCTTCGTTTAGTTTTGCCATTTTGTGAATTTCCTGTAGTTGTGAGGGAGAATTGAGAAGAGCAGGGAAATGGTGAAGAAACTTGAGAGACCCCAGAAATCCCTGCTTTTGCAGAGCAGTAGGAGAAAGGGAAACAGGCAGTCAATCTGTCACATTTTTTCCTGTTGTCTAAGAGACACAGGAGAGGAGCTATTCGGTGTTAGACATGTCTTCCCTTGCAATCTCAGTGCCTGAGTGCAGGGAAGCCCCCCACCCCCCCAGAGCCTCACTGTCAGTTCTGTCAGTGCATCAGTACCCTGGGAGGGAGGCTCAGGCCTCACAGCAGCCAGCTGGGTCACATACAGCTGTCACACATCTTTTATGGCAGTGTGGGACCTGAAAAACCGTGTAAGGATGTGATCTCAGTTCTGGAGCCTTGTCCTGAGCACCCTGCCAGAGGCAGGCTCTGTGACACAGGACACCCCATGAGTGACACAAAGCTGGCTGTGTCCCAGACAGGAGTACAGACTGGGAGAAGAGCTCACTGAGAGCATGCTGGCGGAGGAGGACCTGGAGGTTCTGCTGGACGAGAGGCTGGACGTGACCCAGCAGTGTGTGCTTGCAGCCCAGAAAGCCAAATGTGTCCTGGGCTGCATCCAAATATGTGTGGCCAGGAGGGGATTCTGCCCCTCTGCTCTGGTGAGACCCCACCTGCAGTGCTCCATCCAGCTCTGGGGTCCCCAGATTACTGATGTTTTAAAATTTCACCAATGTCAGCATTTTGGTGATAAAAACCAAACCCCCTGCACATCTGGAGCATCTGTGTGATCTAACTCACATGCAAGTGCCTTGTTTTGATTACTGTTAGCAGCAACAGGTTTCGAGTTCCATCCCTGTCACTACAAAGCAATTAATCTATACAAGCAAAATTAGATAAAATGTCATTTTAGGTTACTTGTCAATGAGCTTGCAATCTGTATCTTCTGTGCTGTGGGTTTGCAATTTGTTGGTTCCAATAAGGTATTTTTTCTTCTTTTTTATAACTATAACCAATCAGACTTAGCTGTGTTGGTCTGTATTTTATGTGAACTTTGAAAACCTATGTGATTTTATTTTTCCTTTCTTTTTCCTTCCTATTAGAAGGGAGAGAAGGAGGAGACTGATAGGAAGAAAATGAAATCAGAAGAAAAACCAAAATCATTGCAGTCTTCAGCTAACAAAGACTCCAGTAAACTGAAGTGAGTATACAGTGGTGGAATGGCAGAAGGATGTATAAATCCAAGTCTTTCCTAAACAGCTAAGATCAAGGAAATGTATCTCCTGTCCTTATACTCATGAGTTTGCTTCTAACAAAATGTTCCTTCTGAAACCTAATCTACAGCAGATTTGCCTTTACATCCTGGAAGCAAACAGTCCAGAAAGCAGCTCTGTAGGTGTGGGTGGGTAAGGGCAGTGAGCATTTCCCTTCTCCACTAAAGTCATCCTGTTGCCTTCGTCTTGTTTTCCTAAGTGACCCATTGGACGCAAATCCAATGTGCCTTTTGAGTCCTGACTGTGTGGAATTTCAAGTGGCCTTTGTGACCAGGAATTTCTCCTTTTTCCCAGTGCAGCATTTGCAGTGCTCCTGGTAGCTCTGCTGGAGCTTCCCCTGTAATTTGCATACCAGAGCACTGCCAGCATTCTGGCGAGGCCTGTGCTCCAGTGAGTGCTTCCAAGAGCATGTTCCCAGCTGGGCAGTGTTCCCGAGAGGGGAGACTCATGCCTCACTCATGGGCCACTGCATTCAGTTCCTTCTTGCTTGTGGCTTGAATTTGAGGTTTTGGCTTGGATTGGTATGTAGTGTTGAGGTTCCTGACAATAGGAGTAAACTGCTTCTCTGAAGAGAAAACACTGATGCTCTCTGGAAGCACTGAGGAGTTGGACTAACATTTAGGTGGGTGAAGGGATATTTGAACGGTGGTAGTAATGCAAGAGCTTTAATTCTGGGGCTTATTCGTCCCTTTTTCTCAGTGAAAATGAGCACCTGTTTTAGTCATGTTCTGACTTTTAGAGTGGGAAGGATAGGATGCATTTTTGGGGAGAGAGTGCCCTTGGATGAGTCAGGTAATGGTTCTGTGCTCTGTGGAGCCTCAGCTGTGCCTAGGTAGAGAAGCTTGGGAGCATGTGTGTGATGTGAGTAGGGACCCCAAACCATGGGAAAAGTGCATGGTGAAAGAGGGGAGAGGGTTGTCCCATGCACAACAGAAGGAGGCAGAATGTGCACCATCACACCTCAGTCTCCTCACTGGGTTAAACTTCATTTGCTCCTCTTCTGACATTGCAGTCCATGAGCTGGGATTCCCTGCTCAGTGTTTTCTTAGAAACTTTGAGAAACTGAATAAAAATATGTAAATGAGCAGTATTGAAACAAAGTTTGGAACTATTTGGTGCTACTTAGAGCTGTCAGAATTCCCTGCTCATCCTAACTTCAGATGATCAGAATTTAATGTTACTAAATGTGATAATCTCTGCCATTTAAAAGCTTAGCGTTTTGAGTCTCTCTCAACTTTGTGAATGTTGTCTACTTGATCTGGCAAGTCTTAAAGGAGGAACTCAGTTTAATTCTATCAAAGCACACACAGGATCAAGTGTCAGTGTGAGTATCTCTGTCTGCAGAAAAAACCATCTTCTGAAAGGGAGAGAGGCAGGCAGTGCTGCAGTTCATTTGCCTTGTTGGGTGATTTGTCCCAGGGATTTTAGTCACTGTAGTCACTGAGTGAAAAAGGGATGTATTGGAGGCATGCTTTTTTTTGCAATGTCCTGATGTTCTGATTACAAATGTTTGCTCCAAGGACAAGTTCTGGGACTTATTCCTACTTGAAAAGGAGCTTGCTTATATGTTCATGGTAGCTGGAGGTTTGCAGTCTAAAGCACAGTAAACCCCGCTAAGTTTCGTTTCACTTTTGTTGAATTCTTTGTATTAACAAGTCCTCTAAGTCCTCTCACTTCCAGAAGAGTTTAAACAGAATTGGCACATGATGTAACTAAATTTGTAAAAAATCCTTACGTTATATGCACACCATATTCATGAATTTGCTTCCCATCTCCAGAGCATCAAAAGCTTCATCTGAAACCCAGAAGAAAGATATGCTCCTGCCGCTGCCAGCCACGTCTGCTGCACAGCCTGCACCAAAGCCAGCCAAGACGACCCAAAAGAGACCCAGAAATGAGGCTGATGAGCTGCCTGCTAAGGATAACCCTGCCAGGAACAAGAGCCACCACAAGGATCCTTTGTTTGCCAAGCACAGGAAAGTGGAGGGAAACCATACAGAACTGTCGAAGGACATCAAAGTAGGTATCCAGGATAGCTGGTGGGATGTTTCCTCCAACATGGGTGCTATGTGATTCTCTTCAGAAAAATAATCTGTAAACACCAAAGGCATGAGAATCATGTCTATGCTAATCACCATTTCAGATTGTAGGCAACTGCAAATACAATACTGGTAAAAATAAGCATGCTTATAAAAAGAAAGAGGGGATTACTTAAAAATAAGAACAAGCAACCTGTGGCATTGACTACAACCCATGTATAAGCTTTTATAGCTTATTTACAAAATGGTTCATGATCCTTGCAGCTGGTTCTTTGCATTTCTGGGTTACAAAATTCAATTACGTGGCTGTTTATTGGAGGCTCAGGGTGTGTGGTCCGGGATGTTGCTCTGTGTGTGTTAAGCCAGACTGTGGGCACTGTATGAGCTGGCTCTAACTGCTTGCTTTTTCCTTTTCCCTGTAGTTAGTAATGGGGAATCAGCAATTGTTGTGTGGTTAATGTGGAAATAAGTGTGAATAGATCTTAGCATTCTGCCTTGGCTAGAGGACATGAAAACTGTGCTGCTTGCAGCCTCACTGCTCTCTTAGTCATTGTGCAAGGAAACCTGCTGCTGAATTTCTCTGAGCTTGGGAGAAGTTTGAATGGTGTTAGGCATGACAAGCAGTCAGGTGAGAAGCAAGCAGGGGTTGGTGGGGAAGAGAGCCTGGAGAATAGACTATGCTTGGGACAGATAAACATTTTCACTTGAAATTTAGGACAGCCAGGCTTTGGAATTGGTTTAGGCATATCTCTCTAACCAACTTTATCTCTGTCCTTTTTCAGGGATCTGCAGGTGATGTCACAAAGCCTTTCCCAGTGCCTTCTTTGCCAAATGGTACCTCTAAGCCAAGGAGACCGCTGCTCAAGTTTGAAAAGTAAGTTTTTGTTTGACACCCCTCATCTTTACTTTCTGAAGACATGAGGTAAGGCTGGCCATGAGGCCATCCTGGCTTCTGCTTTTTCATGAGCACTTCTTTGGGAGGAAAGAGAGGGGGAGAGATGTGTGAGATCTGCCCCATACTGCGTTCTCATGCCTGCCCACCACAAACTACAAGAAAGCAAAGTTTTATAACAGTTTTGGTTTGAGGGAAGCTACTCTGCAAATTAGGGACCATCTCTCTTGTAAGCAGGTAACTTGAATGGAAGTTTTGGTCCCTGGTAAGTGTGTGGTTGCTGCCAAATTTACTTTGTTTCAATTAAAATGTATTTATGGGTCTGTACTTGAGGAATGATAGATGTAACTACTATCTTTCCATGGGAATGAGAAAATTAACTTGCTTCCAAAGAAGCCCAACCTCTGGTGTTTTTTTATTTCTAAGTTTTCAATATTATTCCAACATGTATTTTTTTAAGAAATCAATCAACCCATAGCATCCTCTAGATAAGAAGGTAAAACTGATAATTATCCTACCCTTTTTCATCTGCTTTTCCTCTCTGTGCCTAATTCAGGCAGCGTTCAAAGGAACACTACATCGAACAGGCCCAGAGGCTGAAGCACAAAGCTGATGCAATGGTAAGTCTTGACCTTGTGCTGGGAATGTTGACTTAGCCCTGGTACCTGTGTGTCTGGGAATGAGGTTCACTGGCTGCCATGACTTCCATCATGGAGTGTGTTCAGTCATGTGTTGGGAGGCTCTCTTTATTGGCCGGATGTTCAGATGTTTCCCTTAGATGCAAACAGGCCTAGAGAATGGCATTCTAACTGACATTGTCAAGGGTTAGCTTTGCAGAGCTATGAAAGTGTCCTTGGAAAACAGATGGAACAGTTAGTTTTAAGACAGTTTGAAAAGTCATTAAAGTCAGGATCTTGGCAGTTACTGAGTTGTTGGTGACCAAGGCTTGGAAGTGGCCTTGGCAGATCTGGTTTTGTCTGGTCTGTGCAGTTTAACAGTGTGCACAAGTGAACATATTGCTTTGCTAGTTATGGCAGATAATTATCTCAGTCAGATCATGTCCATTTGCTACTGTCTCTTTACCTTTGAAGATGAAGTGAGGGAATACTGCAGTGGGAAATCGCCCTGTGCCTCCCAGAAGGCAAGTCTCCAAGACCAGACCACTGTGTCTAAAAAAAAGTGAAGATAATAAATTACTCAGGGAAACCATTGAGCAGAGAGACAAATGGAGCACACAAAGCTCATGACTGGATCACATTAAGGGTTCTGCTGAGAACCCAGAGGCCAGACTGAAATCTTTTTTTTTCTTCAAATCCTGCCTAACTAGGAATTAAAGAGAATTCAAGTATGCTTGAGAGAAGTGTGTTTGGTCTTAGTTAAAAAATGAGAATTTTCTTCCCAATAGACTGACAAGACTGGAAAGGCCTTTCAGTACCTGGAGGCTGCCCTTTTATTCATTGAATACGGGATTGCCTTGGAATCAGATGTGCTGGAACCAAAATCAGCTTACAGCATATTCAGTGACACCATAGTTCTCATCAAGTAAGTGGCTTTCAGAGGGTGGCAGTTTGGCCTGTTTGGAGGGGAGGGCATTTTGACACACAGTCCTCTCTCAAGATCTGACAAAGTTCCTTGTGGCAGGACTAAGAACTCAGGGCAGGTTTCCTGACTTTCCAACTGGTTTTAAGCTAATGGCATGCACTGTGTTTTTCATAAACTGTGGGGCTTGAGAGTGCTCTGGTGGCTGACAAGGTCCCGTTTATTTTGTTTCCCTAGATTCATTATGACTTTGAAACCGTTTGCAGACTCCTCAGTCTCTTCACATGGAAAAATCTTTGCTGTGTTAAGGTGAGAAAATGTGCTTCTCTTCCTTTGTGCACTGCTTTGAAACTTGATAGAGGGAAAGATCCATTGCTTCCAAGGGTGAAGGAGTGAGTTAAATGGGAGTTTGGGTTTTTTTTCCTTGCATAACTCTAACTATAAAGGAACAGAAAAAAAACCATATAAAAAAAATATAAAAACAAGAATGAATTGAAACATTGCTAAAGTAAGCTGGGAGATCACAAGGGACCACATGTAGAAAGCATAGGCTTTAAAATTTGATCTGCTGGTAACTTGAGAGCACATTAGGGCTTTCACCTAATTTGAAAGAATGTGATTTGGCCACCCGTGTTTGAGCTGCGCAACTGAAGTTGTAGCTGACCATGGATGAGGCATTTCTGGGTGGGGCCTTACTCAGCCTTTGGCACCTCTGAGAGCCTGGGCACATGTTTGTATGAAAGACCAGAGAAGGCCCTTCCTTGTTTCTTTCTTTCTTTCCCTTGTGATTTCTTTTTTTCCCAAAGTCTTTTTTATAATGATCAGAAGGAGGAAAAATTTTGAGCTGTCTTGACCTTTTAGTAGAGATGAGGTGTGCCTGTCTCCATCCCACAAGGCTGATGAGGGCTGGGCACAAACTCTGATGCTCGGGTGTGTTTCTGTCCACAGCATGCGCTGCCAGTCCATTCTGCACATGGCAATGTTTGCTTACAAAAAGGACACTGCAATGAGGTATTCCAGACTCCTGAATGACCACTTCAAGGTAGGGCACAGGTATCACTAAGCTGCCAGCTGGATGGCTGTGGTAGTTACTGATGTCAGCTGAACAATCCAAAACTAACTAGACTTTTATTCCTTGCTACAGAGTAATTTCAGAGTAATACAAGCACCTTCTCCGGGTGTTGCAAGGTAAGATTTAAGAATTTGTTGTCATGTGTTTGTGTTTCAATGACAATGAGGAAAATCTTTTCTGTGTTTTGTGGTCATTTCGTGGGGCAGACAGCTACCAGACTGTTTCAAAATCTGTGGCCAAGAGGAGGTTGTTTGGACTTCGACAGTGGTGCTGATTCCAGTTACATTTTTTGGCCACCTTGCACAGGATAGTTCATTGAGGAGTAAATGGTCTCTTGAGGGCAGTGGTGGAAGCCCTGTCATACCAGTGACTAAAATTAGATTGGTTGAAGTGGTGGGGGTGTGATGAGCCAGGCTGTGTCTGGAAGGAGGCCAGCTGACCACATTTAGCTGCCCTGGGTCCATAAATAAGTGTGTGTAGGCTGACCTGGCTGCTCTGAGGAGCTTCCAGAAGCTCCAGCCTCCTCTGGAGGGAAGCTTCAGTGTGCCTGATTTGGAAGGCATTATGGATGGCTGGCCTTTTTAGATATCTGGTCCCACATTTTCTGTTGTTGAGCAGAGTCCTGCTAAATCACTTCCAAAAACATGGCCTTGTCCTCAAAGTACAATGGCTTGTGCTGTAGCTGAGCACATCTCACTTTTCAGCAGTGCACTCCATGCCTGGGTGACACCGGATAGCTCCTGCTATGAGGTAGCCTTGTGGAAAGATGTTTAGCTCTGAAGTTGAATGTTCATGGTGGTGTTTCTTTTCTGCTGCAGAAGCACAGGCTTGCCTTCTCCTCTTTCTCCAATACCCTCTCCTGCTGGATCTGTGAGTTCTCAGCCAGGATCAAATGACAGCAACGGCATTGGCCACAACGGCGTTGGCAACAGCACTGGCTCTACTGTCACTGTCTCCTGTCATATCTCCAGTGCCACCTCTTCCTATGTCAACATCACCTCCTATATCCTCCATGCATATGAAATTTGGGAAAAGGCTGATGCACTGGCCAGAAAGAATAAAGGTGAGTTTTTGCCCTTTGTCTTTTCTGTCTCATGTGTCATGGTTATGTGTGTATTTGCTTCAATCCTCACACTCAGGGTAACAAGCACCATACCTAAAGATCAAAGCGTGAAATATGTTGAATATCTCTGCCAGGGCATATTGGCAGAGATACTTGATGGTGATATATTGATGAGTGTTCCCATTAAAAGGTTTTCTTGGCATCCTCAAATGTCCAAGAGCTGAGGGATTAGGGTGTCAAGTGCAGGAAACCAGCCAGCTTGCTTCGTGGTAACACAAGAAGCGTAAGGGGTTGGGGTTTTTTCTGTCTTTCCCTTTGGGGCACTGAGCTTTTCTGAGTTGGTTCACTTTGTTTAAAAATATCATTTTGGCCTCTAGCCTTGTGTTTTAGTTTTTGTCAGATTTCCAGGTAATTTTGTCTTGAAAATGGTGAAGCTGGCTTCTCTGCCTAACTGAGAAGCTGAGTGGCACTTGAATTTGAGTCCTTGCTGGGCATGTGCCCAGTATTTGCCAGCAACAATTCCTAGAATTGCTGCAACTTTTTTTTTTATTTTACAGTTTTGTTGTTAAAAATGTTGTATTGTCCTTTGGTGCAAGCAGTGGTGAATACACAAAAGCCACAGGGTGGGTGCAGTCCAGCCTGTGACCTGCCATCCCACATGGCTGTAGCAGTGTCATTTTCCATACAACACAAAGTTTTGTGAGCCAGTGTGGGTGAAGAGATGCATTGCCATGACCTGTTGGCAAACTTGCAAAAGAAAATAAGCACAATGTGCCTGGCTGGATTGTTGGAAGAATGCAAAAATCCTCACACTAATGAGGCAGTTGCTGAAAATCAAAAGGCTTTCCAAGTCACCTTTGAATAAAAAAAATGGTTGTTGGCTGTCCTCTGAGCAAATCTGTTCTTGCAGCAGCAGTGCATATGTGGCATTTTCAATTCTGTCCTCAAAAGGCTGATAAAAGACTGTCATGTAGAAGCAGTGGATGCTGTTAATAAGCCAGAGGAGTGAGTCATGGAGGAAAATGTGTGGGAGGGCAGCCTGAGCACAGCCTTGCATCAGTCAAAACTAAATTCAAAACGTGCTCTGTGTGACTGGTCCTGATGTAGGAGGATGATGACTGGGGTACTAAATACTCTATAGGATTGGATCTGTGCAGGACACCAGTAAATACTCATGTAGGCTTGGTGGTGGTGTCACTGTTCAGGACAGCTGGAGACATTTCAGAACTGGAACTTCCTGATAATCAGTGTAACATGCAAAGAGATATAGAGAGTGAAAATGCAAAATGAATAAAAAAGGCCACATCCTTGATTCTTTTATGCAATTAATAGGGCATAAGAAGAGGAAAAAGAGCATCAGCCTTTAACTATCAAGATCTTATAAGCAGGGAAGTCCTAAGCCATTGAAATGCAGTGAGCTGTAACTGCTGTCCAAGTCACTGGTGCAGAGATGAAGTGCCTTCTGGAGGGTCCCAGCTCCTCACTGTAATTCAGAGCAGCACTGTGGATCATGAGGCTGTAACAGGTTGTCTTCAGCCTCTGATCGGCTCCTGCAAGGACAAGCTGCGGCTGCAAATGTGGATGTGAAGTCCCTCTCCTTTCACATGATGCTGTGCTGACAGATCAGATTCAGTTTGCTCAGACAGAGGCTTTGAATTCCTTCTATTCCCCATGGAAGGCATGGATTCTGTAAACAAAAGCAGGAAAATCAGAGAGAATGTGTTCTCTGCTTCTGCATTGGCACGTATTAGAAAGGAAGTGTTGTGCACTCTGCTTCTGAAGAGCTCCTTGCACAACCAAGCAGAATTTTTCCACCTCCAGCTTCAATCTTTGGGTGTCAAAAAAGAGAGCTGAGAACATTCAGTTTCTGAAAAGGTATTTAGCAGCCTGGTTGAACTGAGGAGCGAGGGACTGCGCTTGTGTCAGTGGGAGGCAGGTCATGCAGGAATGTCTTGGAAAGGTGGCTGCAAAGGAATAGGTGTGAGAATTTCCCAGAGCTCATGGTCACCTGCACAGATGATTGCCAGCAGGGCTTGCAGCCTGCCAGCCCCTCCCAGCAGGGTCAGGTGTGCTGCAAGAGCCACCTCCTGTGTGGGAGGAGTGGGATGCCTGGAGTTGGTGGTGGGATGTGATCTGAGATCTGCTTGACATGCTCAGCTATAAGCAACCCAAACCCGAGCTGTATAGCCTGGCAAGCTACACAAAGAGAGAAATCCTGATGTCTCCAAGGTCTGAGGATGGATGAAGGAAAGAGACCCACAACTGTGTGTGCTTCTGGGTGCTGCTCAGGAAGACACTCAAATTTGGCCTGTTTAGAATTTGGGGGAAGCGTGAAGCAAGGTCTGTGGTGCAAACATCCAAACATTTGCCCTCCTACCATGGAGCCCGTGTCCTTTAAAGTCAGGACATGAGGAGGTGGCTCAGTGTGTGTAAATGTGTTTTCCTGTTTCCTGCAGAGCTTATCACCCTTCCCAGAGCTGTGACACTGCTGAGCTGTCTGCACTAGCACTGTTTAACAGGAGTGGCCAGCTGACTGTGTGCTGCTGCTGCCCTCACTCCTCGCCTGTCAGGTGTGCCTGGTGTATGAAACCAACCAATAATTTTCTCTCTCTCTCCCTTTTTTCCCCAGAGTTTTTTGCTGAACTCAGCAGAGCGACGAGTGCTCTGGCACTGACCAGCAGCCTGACAGACCTGGTACACTACATCAGACAGGGACTACAGTGGCTGAGACTGGAAGCAAATATGCCTTAACTGGTTCTCCAGGTGGTTAAATACCTTGAAGTTTTTTTGCACTTTTGAAGCCTCAGAAACAGTTTAATTTTTTTTTAATTGTTCAATACAAAGCACCTGCAAGGGAAAATATTTTAAATAAAGTTGGAAGTTATCTGGTTACACTGGAAAAACCTTGAACTGTGTTTTTCTAGGGTATCACTTTGCTACCCTGAAAAAGAAGAGACAGAGGATGGCACCTTCCTTTAAAACAATGAAGTGCAATGAATTGTCTGAATGGCCCGATGTATTGATGGTCTATAAACATTTCTTTTACAAATAACCAGCAGGACAATAATTGCACATGATGCTGATGAGAAGGAAATCTGCCTCCAGAGGTGGTTATGCAACATCCCACAGTCTGCAGCCGTTGTGTGCCCAGACAACATGCCAGAGGAGTTGTTTTTGCAAGCACACATGCAATCTTTGGTGTCTTTGTTCCTCAGAGAGCAAGTAGCAACCTCATCCAGCACCGAACAGCGTTACGTTACAGGAAAAGCAGCAAAAGGATCTGCTCTGCCTGCTTTCCAATCTCACCCTCCTGCTTTTGTCAGCCAGCTGACATAACTGAGGAAGCCACTGCCTTCAGTGCTACAAGTTTTCGTTTCAAGTCATCACTGCTGTGGTCCTCCTTGCTGTGCTCTCATGCACATCCGTGCCCTGGGCCCTCCAGCTGTGTTACTGAGGGGCTGCCTCAGCTTTAGCCTTGCAAGCCAAACACAGTTGGGGTGGCAAAATGGCGAGGTGTGTTTGGAACAGCTCTGCCTCTCTGCTGAGAGGTGTCACCATGAGGATTCTTTATTGGGCTGATTTTTGTCATTTTGATGGGTGGGGGTGGAAAGCTGCATGGATTCACTGTGATTGCTTGGACATTGTTCTGAGAGCTTCCATGGGAAGGAATTGCTTCTGGTGAAGGAGGGATTAAGTGGCTGAATGTGGAACATAAGATAAATTTTGCATTCGGATATTTGCCTGCAACCATTGAGGGTCCTGGTGAATATGTAAGAGCAGGATTTGTACCAAAGTAGGGTCTTCATGTGGGAGACAACTCATGTGTTCTCTCAGCCATACTATAGGATGGGTCCAGTGACTTAGAAACCTGTCAAGGGAACAAGAAAGGGAATAATGAGCTGTTTCCAAGCATTATTTTCCTTGTCACAGCATCAGCAAAGGCATTTGTATATTCAGTGAGATGACACCCTTCTCTACCCAAAGATTCCTTGTGATGTGACAGCAGAACCTGCCATCCTCATACGTAATAGTGTGCCTTAGCCTGCTGGTCCCCTCTCACATCCCTTGCCTTCTCTCTCACAGACCCCTGGGACTGGTGAAGAGAAGGATGGTGTCCCAAAATAATTGTGTTTACGAGAAAGAATTATCTCCTTTTTCCACATAATTTCACTGCTGGGAGGAACAGGTCTGCAGATGTGCAGAAGTACCTCCATTGTAAAATACCGATGGGTTTGAGGCTCATGAAAATGGACAGTAAATAAATATCAGCAAAAGGTTTGCATTTCCAAAAGTAGTTTCTGTAGAAATGGCCCCTGCCACGGGGAAGCCTGGGCTCTTCTTGGTCCTGGGAGGAGGTGATGGGAGCGTGCTGGTTCCAAGCACAGGGGCACTCTCCTGTCACCTTCCCTGGCAGTGCAGGACCACCGAGATCATGGCTGGGCCTTTCTGCACCTTGAAGGGATTGGCCTTTTTTGTTCACTTTGTCAAAAGCCTCATAGCATTTCAGGGATGAGCTGTCCTAACAAGTGGAAGGAAGACCCATGTCCCCCCTCCCCGTTTTACCTATCAAGCTTTGCTTGCACTTCTCCCCCCTGGAGCAGGACTGCTCCGAGTAAGCAGGGTCAGAGAAGGGCTCAGCATTAACTGTTTTGTTCTCAGGAAGTGTGGGGATGGGCAGCCAGCCTGGAGGCTGATGTGCACTTTGGAACTTGATCCCAGACTGGTGGATCGATGCCACCTTTGGACTTTGTCTTCAGACAAAGCTATTTCTAGGATCACCAGCTCAGGAGGAGGAGGAGGAGGAAAGACAAAAGCTTTATTGAACCTTGAAACCACTGTGGGAGCCTGCAGGAAGCAGAATGTTAGGGAAAAGCATAATGGGCAGCAGGAACAGGGGTATCCTGGTACTTCCCTTCTGTATGCATCCATGTCCCTCCCTGCTGCCAGGAGATGTGTTTTTGTGAGAAGTGGTTGTGTGAGGGCTGCTCCCATTGCCAGACAAACTCCCCTGGGCTTTGCAGGAAACAACATCACAGGCAGTTGGTGTCACAGGCGTGTGGGGGGCTCTTTGGGGCTCTCAGTTTGAAAGCCATCTGTGGAAACATCACTCCCAAGCTCCAGAGCAGGAAGCTAGGTTTTGTTTCAGGACACTGAGAAAGATTGTTCAAATAATAGGAAATTTTAAGAAAAGCCATCATATTTCAACCTTGAGCCAGGTCAGAGGCCTGCAGAGGGTTAGGAAGGAAGCTCATCATTCTCACCTGGGCCTACTGAGACCTTTAAAAAAAACCAAACAATAAATAAATAAAACAGAAATCAAAATGTAGCAGTGGAGGAAATAGCATTTGCCATTAAGAAGCAAGCCATTAATCCAAGGAAAACCAGGAGTGATGTTTTAATCCCAGAAAGAAAAGAGGCAGCTATGGTGGCAAAGCAGCATCATTTCCATGCAATATTTATTTAAAAGAAATAATAATACATGTGTTGAAATGTCAAATGTTCTATTTTTAAGATGCCATTTATTTAATAGTTGAAAACCCCACTTACATGGAGATAGAGATCTCTTCTGTAACTGAAAGTCAAAGTCTGACTGCAATGTCCTTGTTTTTTGTTTTGTCCTCTACCCTCCCTCTTGGTTTCCATGATAAATCTATACATCTTGTTTTGGGGATGTATGTCCCTCTTGTATATAACCTTTTTCTGCCCTGCGTGTGTTGGAATTTCTGAGATGGTTGATTCATATGGGGGAAATAAACAATAAATGAATGTTTGTTATGAGGTGTTTCAAGAGTCTTTGTGTTCTTAGCTTCTTGCAGAGAAATTCTAGTGTAGTTTTTCTCTCAATGGCCTTAGTGTTTCCCTTCTGAATGAGATTTAGGTATGAATTTCTGTACAAGAAGTCTTTTGTTCCTTTGCTGCCCCATTTGTCACCCCTTGCCCTTGGCTTAGTGACCAAAAGTGGTGCAAATGTAGATGCTCCAAGTGGCAGGAGCATCACCACTTGGGACATGTTCCTACTACCCTCCCAAATCCGATGCGGGGAAAGCTGTGCTGGGCCAGCCGCTGAAGCCAGCAGAGCCTGGCTCTGAGCACTCCCTGACAGGAGCATGGTGGTTTCAGGCAGTCCAACAAGGTCAATTAGGAAACCAGGAGAGAAGTGGTGGCTGAAGAGTCCTGCTCTGTGTTTGCCACAGAGGTTTCGTAGGGCTCTGTTTGTGGATTGGTTTCTGAAGGGCTGTGAGAAGGATTCCTCAGGGAATCCCACAGGATTTCATGCCCTGTGGTAGCAGTGTCACATTGGTTGTGCAGGGGGATCTCTGCCACGGCTTCATTGGAGGCTTTTCCCACTTTTTGTTCTCCAGCTGTTCCTTGGAAGAATGGTTTTGGCATCTCTGTGCACTATTGGGATATAATTTGTGATTCAGGTCTGCTCTGCAGCAGGTGTTGCCCCCAGGATGTTTGCTCATAATGGGTGTGGTTTTCTCGTGCATTGTGTAAATTGTAGAGGATACTGACACCTAATTTAATACCCACTGGAAATGTTGCTGTCAGGTGCTGTGCAGAGAAATGCACTCTTGCACTGTGGTCACTGCAGGGCTGGGGCAAAGCAGGTTAATTTTGGGGGTGGATGGAAATGGGGTTGAGCGTGCCAGCAGGGAGGGCATCCAAAAGCCAGGCAGGATGTGGGGCTGTAGCAAGTGTTGGCTGCCTTGCTTGGCTTTCTGCCCAGAGCAGTGGCCCCCTGGGCTAACACAGCCAAAAAATTTTTTTCAATAATACTGTGTTGTCGTTTCTTTAATTATTGAGTCTTTATTGCCCAAACCTAATTTTGCAACCCTGTTTAATTTACTTTGAGATTTGTTATTGATTATAGATGAGCTTGCATTCTGTCTTTGGTTTGGCTTATCCTTTTCAAAGACAAATGTCATTTTTGCAAAACAGCTGAGTTAAAGTCGATTGCACTTTCTCCACCCTGTGCTGCTCTCCAAACACTAAAATAGCCCCTTGGCAGCCTGTGATTTCCTTATATTAACTGCAGTTTCAGCAACCCCTGTCACAAAAAACCAACACTCTTCCTGGGCTATCATCAACCTTTCTGAATGTTTCCATAACCTTTGTGTTCCTGAAATTTGTGCGTGTTACAAGAGCAGTGTGCACTCACTGCTGCTTTGTGATGTGTTTTGTCAAGGTGTGGGGTTCCCAGAGTTCCTGCTGGGTTTTCCTCCTCTCCTGCTTATATTGCTGAGGTTAAGGGTTTTCTTGGGTCTAGCCCTTGATGTTGCAGCATTAAGGCCATGTTTTACACTGTCAGAGGCATTTGCAAAACTTGTAGATTGTTTAGTGAAATCTTGATTTTACTGTTGGCCGGTTGCATATGAAGAAATACTCGTAAATGGAAAAAATAGTTCAGGGTTTGTTTTGTTTGTTTTGGTTTTTTTTTTCAGTTTCCAAGTAATAAAATGCATCTGTTTTCCACTTGTTCCATGTGGGGTTTTTCCCAGATGCCTGCTGTACCTTTTCACTCGTAAACTATAGCTGTGGTAAATTCGAGTCTTTGTTTAAATTTTCATTTGAAAGAATCAGGAAAACCTGTCAGCTTAACAACTGTAAAGGAGTAATTACTTAGACAATGTAAGGCCTTGGGAGTAGTTGGAATCTTTTGGACCAGGAGTTTGTGGGCAAAAGGTAGCTGGGCTCCAGCCCAGGACATGAAATTCTGTGCAGGCAGATCAGAACTTGGGGGGCAAGGAGTGTAAATCTTGTAGTCAAAAAATGCACAAAATCTTTTCTAAGATTTTTCTCCCATACAGCTGGGAGAAATGAGCCTTTTACTTTGATTATATTCAGTGCTAAGTGGAATAGTAAGCTGAGTGCAGGTAGTAGATTAGACTGAACAGTCTGGCTGGGGTAAAAGGGGAAGAGAAATCTGCAGATCATGGGCACATTTATTTTAGCACACTAAGCCTGCCTCTTGACAGCCGGTGTGTTTTTTATGATGATTATTAAACAAGAGGCAAACACAGTTCATTGTATTTCTATAGCCAGTGGAGAAGAATCACTGCAGACAGAGGCATTACTTCCCCCTGCTGTTATTTTGTGTAAGGGCAAGATTTGCCCTGGGAAACAGAAAATCCCACACAGGAATTCGGTTGCTGACACAGCACAGTTCAGACATGGTCCTGCTGCATCCCTGTTCCTCTCCAGTGATTCCTTGGCTGGCACTGTGTGAGTGAGACAGATGATGCACCACAACTGTGCAATGACTGGTGGCAACTGGAAAATGGCGAACTTGTTTGCAAGAACATTGGTAAAGAAATAAATGTTGAATTTTTTTTAAAATATCTTTTTTTTAAGTGCTCCAAGGGCAAATTAATTTTCCTAATAAATCCAGCAGTAAGCACGGGAAAATAGGATACAAGAACTTATATCCTTTAAAACACAAATGTGTGTTTAAAGCTGAGGAAGTAGAAAATTCTGTAATAAAACTTAAAAAAATATGAAATGAAGTTAAAACTCTGTTTTTATTTCCAGTGACTGCAGAAGTTCAGGCTTGGGAAACTGGGCTAGGTGGAAGGAGGCTGGGCAGTAGCTCTTGTGTCTTGGATGAGGGCAGGAAGCAAAACATGCTGCTGCTGTTGTGATTGAAAACTGTCCTAAATAGGAATTTGATAAAGGATTCCCTCTTTTCACAGGAAATTTTAGGACACAGAGTTGCAGTGTAGCAATGAAATGTGAAAGAAGATTGCGCAGTTGACAGGTAGTCAGAGCAACAGAGCTGCAGCAATCTGCTCTCATGAAAAGAAATCATCTGGTAATTATTTTTTGCCATTGAGGTGAACAAATAATTTCCTTGATTTGTTTGTCAGATTAGGAGTTCTTGGAGCTGATGAGTTGTATCTTATCAATGATGTGTTGATTTTAATTTTATTTTTTTTTAGATTGTGTCTCTTTGACTGAGATGATTTAATACCACATTCATTCACCATCTGATGGGCAGAAGCCTTTTATTACAGGAATTCTTTCAGGAATCAGCTGTACTTTCAAGGAAATGTAAAGAATCTGTGAATCACAGAGAAGAGTTGGGTTTCTGCGGTGTTTTGCTGGCTACAGCCCTCCAATGTCAATTTGTTTTTCTCATGCCATTAACTAATAATTTACCCCGCTCCGGGAGTTCTCCTGTCTGGACTGGTAAAGAGCCTCCCTGAGTTTCCATCACTGCTCAAAATGCACAGAATTTAATTTTTTGTCACCTTTTTTCATTGAATGCCTGAGCCTGCAGCTTTTGGACAAAGCAGCTGCACAGTCTGGCCCTGTACCTGAGGGCTCCCTGAATGGCTCCTTCTCAGCTGCTGGGCAGGGAACAGGGGTTTGATGATATTCCTTGTCTGAAAGCCTGTCTCTGCAAAGTAATTCTCTGCTTGTCTGAAAGGGAGAGAAAGGGCAGGCACTGTTGTTTTCTCTCCCTTCCATCCCTGTAGATCAACAGGAAGAGCTTCTAATCCCAATTCTTACTACTGCCTCTGCAAGCTGTCTCTCCAAGGAAATAGCAGGTAAGGGTGGAGCTGCTGGGAGAGGCTGAGATGAGGAGAGCCTTGTCTGCACAGGGGTGTGAGGTGAGAGCTGCTGTGACAGGTAACTCCAGACTCAGCTGCTTCTACAGTTGAGCTGTCCTAGCCTGTTACTCCAGTGGAAGATGGTAAAGCCTTCATGGAAAAACCCAAATTGCAGAAGTGAAGCCAAAGGTGTTGATTTATTATTATTATTATTTTCAGTTTTAATAATCCAATGTCTTTTGTGACTGTACATTGAGGTGTCTCTTCAAATAATTTAACGTATGCAAAGACATCAAGTTCTGCCCATAATAATTTGATGTGATATTAATGACAGCAGCATTGAAAGGAAGGGAAGCTCTTGAGAGGGTACATTAGGTTTAACTTTTCCAAGCAGCTTCCATGTTCCATTAGAGCAGTTGCTTGCCCAGGGCTTGATGAAGAAAGGCAGAAAGAAGTGGAATCAAGTAAGTCCAGCAAAGGGATACAGAAATCAGTTTGGCTAAATACAGAACTGCAAAAAAACAGGGGAGAGTCTTTGGAAGAGAATCTGCTGGAGGTTCCCATGTCTGTTTTCCTGAGGTCTGCAGCTTCCAATTCAGATTGGAATTTGAGTAAATACCACCCCCCAGCCCATGGATTAGGAGGCATTGTTGTCTCATGCTGGGTTAGGAGCAGGTGTGGACAGTTTCTTGTACTGCTAGGTGTCCATTTCCTCAGCTTTAGGGAATCTCTGGATTAATCTGTGCCCAAGTATTTGAAACAGAGCTTGGCTCACCAGGGCACAGTGCAGGTGGATTATCAGCAGTAGCTCATGGTCAGGAGAGGATGCACTGTCTCTCCCAGGAAGGCTGACTTTGTTTCATCCTCCAGGGGCCATCAGGGGTTTATTTATGGTATTTCTGCAAATGCTCTGCTGTGCAATGCTAATCTTTCCTCTTTCTTTTTTGAGATGCGGTCCTTGAGCATTTCAACTTGACGCTGTGACCAATATTTGTTTTAAAAGCTTGGAAACCATAGAAATTGTCATCTGCCAGCTCTTTAAGCAGCCAAACCATTTCAGTCCAGCTCCAACAAATGTCAGCTCTCACAGATAAACAGAGTATGGTACGGCAAAGGCTCAGCTGCCCTTCTGATTAGATTCTGCTTGGCTTTACAGGGAAAGGAAGGTTTTAATCCAAATCATCCTCACTAATGGTCTCAGGCTACAGTATAGAGGTCCCTCAGTTCTGCTTTGCTAAAATATCAGAAATTTCTGGAGAGGAGTGAAATGTTCTCACTGCAGATGCCAGGATGCTTTTTCCAGGTTCTCGAAGGCCATGTGGCACTGGGAGAGACAAGCCCTGAAGCAGTGTTACCAAGCTGTTTCATTCTCACATCAGCTCACCTGTCCCTGCAAATGTCATGATCTTAGTGAAAAAGCTAGAGGGCTTTTTAAAAGAAATATTTTCTATTGGCTTTGAGCTCAGGTTGGTTTGCATAAGAAATTACTTCAAGGCCCTGACTGAACCTAAGGGGTTCCTGTTCTTCAAAAGGGAGTTACATAAATCAGGATTCTGTCTACTCCCATGCTGATTTTCTTCCTCCTCTTCTTGCCTCTGCAACGCATGTGTTTTCCAGTTTATCTAAAGGAGAAAAATTGCATTTTCATTCAGTTGTAAAAAGCAGCAAGGCAGAGCTCTGCATCTTCCCCTGACCACGGGGCAAGAAGGAAGATTTCTGGCACCCCATTAGAAACACCCAGAGTCGTGGTGTTCCCAGTGGTTCATACAGCAGTGTGCAGGGCAGGGTTTCATTTGTTGCTTTTCTGGCACGCACTCATTCTCTGTTGACTGGCTCAGCAGTATTTAGCAATTGTTCCTTGCTTACGTGGAAATAGTTCTTGCATTAAAATGCAGTCTCTCTGTGCAGTTAATTTGTTGAACTATGTGGTAAAAAAAATGTTATTTTGCCCTTAATCGTTGTTAACAGAAACATAACCATGACCAAACTCTCTTGGATATACATACAATTTTCAATATAATGTACAACAAAAGGCATTGTATTAAAAATTTCTATTGAGGGTCAATGGTTTTAGTTACAACCTATAAAATTACACTTAATGAATCCCATAATATTTCACTTACCAGTGTCTCTATTACAAATGCTGAACTGGGAGCTGCCAAAGGAGTATTGCACTGACTCTCATAATAATAATCACAGTAAAAGGGTTCATTGCAATTGTTCCACATAATCCTCCATAACTTGCTGTTTCCAAGTTTGTCATCCTTTGATGCTTATTTGGCTACAAAATGAAAGCCTTGTCTCCAGATAATGAAGGAAAGGAAGGTTGTCCTAGACCATTTGAAGTCTGAGAATATTTGATTCTTTCATTCTTTACAGCTAGGCTTGAAAACATTTTTTGCAGGACTAGCTTAGTGTAAAGGCTTCTTTCTGACTTGTAGCACAGGCAGTGACCATAAAGAAGGTATTATCTTTAGGAATCAATTACATAGTAATTAAAGCAAACTACAGATTGTTTTGTACAACAGGGACAGGGAGTGGAGACCTTTCTCAATATGGAGACAACTTCTGTATGTACAAGCCAGAAAGCTGGAATTCACTTAAAAACAAAGTTCTCTCTTTACTGAAAACTTCAGTTTATTCTTACACTTTTACACCTGCTTTGGAAATCAGCAGAGACCCAGATTGCATTAATGACTGCACATTATTTCCTTCAGGAAGCTGTACCTAATTATCCAAATGGAGCACTAAGACACAACAGAGTAAAACAGATTAAAAACGTTTTCAGCTTACTTCTCCATTTGAATTAACTCCACTGGAACCAAACTTTCCTGCTCTTAGGATCTGAAGTGAGTGTTTTAGTGTACAGAAACAGAGGAGAATTCCCCTAAAAAGTCTTCTAACAATCCTTACTATATTTTGTTATTTTCAAAGGCACATCAGCACAAAGCAGCAGGATATACAGGCAGCTAAGCCCAGATTATCAAAGTGTTGGGAAAAAGGCATTTGGCTGCTACATGAAAGAGCACAAGAGATGGTGGCAGACTAGGAATGATGAGTCCTGTTTCTGATGGATTAGTATCTATTCAGATAGACTAAAGCCAAGACTGAAACAAGGACAAGGTTAAAACACTTAATTGATAATTAGCCTGTTTTAAAGGAATTCAGACCTATTTTGAGACTAATTTAGAGAAGCTTACATTTCCCGCTCAGACCCCAGGATCAGGGGTGTCCTTTACCTGAGTCAGTGGCCTTGGGAAAGAGATAAATAAGATGCCAGCAAAGTTGGCGCTACACCAAGACCACGAGAACCTGTCCCTTCTGATCCGGGGAAGGGGACAGAGCTTGTGCTGAGCTAAGGATAAACTTGCTAAGGAGATTCACATGTGGGGTCCTGTTGTGAGCACAAGTTTCTTTTGGTTAGGAAATTCATCTTCATTCACAATTCAAAGTAGGCTTTCCAATGGCAAAAGCATTTGAACAATTAAGATCAGAGAAGACAGAAATCAGAGATCCAGTCCAAGGCTAGGACCAGGGTCTGTGTGAAGGTAATAGCAGGGATTTCCAAATGAGCATAAGCAGCCACCTGAAATGCAGTTTAATACATGGAGGACAGAGAACACCTCTTCTAAGTTGAGAGAAGAGAGAATCTCCATCAAAACCACTGAATAACCTACCAGTGTGCTCTGTCCATTCCTGATGGACACAGATCTTTAAGGTCTTACACTACAATGCCCACCAAAAGCAACAGGAAGATGGAAACACAAAAAGTAATCTCTTGAGCTCTGTTATAAAAAAAAAAATGCTATTAAAAAGCCTCTTATCATAATAACTGATACCAAAAATCCTTTGTATTAAAAGAATATGAACTGCTACCTAGAAAACCTTCCCTGTATTTTTCCACTCATTTGATAGGTCTCTAAATACTCTGACTGGAGAAAGGGTAGAAAAGTCACGATCTCACAAATTGTTTCTAAAAAACCCAAAAAAACCCCCTTGATTTATGACAGATTCTGCTTGATTCTATTTACAGAGAATCCTGCTGCTAAGGGAAATTGATATTGGCACTGACACCTTCACAAAATGCTACCAAGGGTGAAAATGAACCATCAACATCCCAGCTGTGGGAAGGTGTAAGTAGTAATGGCTGCCAGGTTGATATGTAAATGTGTGTATTCCTGTATCACAGCCACTCACAGCAATGCAAAATGTTTGACGGAAAAATTGTTATTGATACTGAGAATATCCTTCTCAACCTCTTTACACAAGTAATAAAAATACTGCAAAAGCTACACTGGCCCTTTTCCTGGAAATGCAAATTTCTGTTTGTTGGTAGAGTTAGGCAAGAGAGCTTCTGACAAATATCTAAGTACAACATGTTCAGCAGAGACTTTCACCTGCCTCTGACTTGCAGGCTGAGAAGTGTGTGACATGTCTAGGGAGGAGGAAATCAACCATCATTCATCAGCTGATAAAGCCACAGCACAATATCTTTACTCCCATTTTGGTTTCTTTGGTTACTGGTTAATTTTTTTTAGTATGAGAGTCACTACTTTTGTAACAATAATGTTTGCTTAATAAACCATTTTGCTTCTTAGCTGCACATTTGTCTCTAATAAGGACTTCTATGTTCTTGAATTTTTATTTCCTCTTCTAAACAATGACATTCCCCTTTAAATGGGAGGTTATATGCCAAGATATTTACCTTAATAGGTAAATAAGATATTTACTTTCAGCTGTTTTGCATACCTCTGTTGTTTAGCAGAACAACTTGTTTCAGCTAGAACTAATAAGGGTTATCCATTTTACCTGGGATTGTGTTGTTACAATCTGTGTCGTTCTCACATGTATCAAGATGCTGCTCCAAATAATTTGCATCTGGAAGTTATTTATTCCACACATCAGTTGTATTAAACACAGGTTGAAGTCCATGACTGAAGCTACAAGATAGTGGCTTATGCCACATTTCACAAAAATCTTTCAGATACTGCCCCTGGATAAAAGACCATACTCACACCCAAGTTCCTCTTGAAAGGGAAAAAAAATTTTTTTGCATATGATATCTAAG
This sequence comes from Phainopepla nitens, assembly GCA_013400175.1. NCBI lineage: Eukaryota > Metazoa > Chordata > Aves > Passeriformes > Bombycillidae > Phainopepla > Phainopepla nitens. The sequence continues at coordinate 502,965 of VXBQ01013737.1, forward strand.
CATGTGAGGCAGATGCCTGTAGATTTAACCCTCCAAAACACAGAAGCCCTTAATGGGACACTCAGTCTTTCCAAAACCCAGGCTGCACAAACCCTTCTGGGTTAACAGGAATTGACAGTAATTCTGGCAGCCAACACTGCCCTCCAGTGTGGGTTCTGTAAACTTCCTTCTGCAACGGCTTCCCTCTTCAGGGTTAATAAATTAATTCGGTGTGCTTTGCTGAATGTGTCATCCCATGACTTCATTTAACTTTATCTTAAGATAAATCTTTATTTTAAGAAAATAATTTTAAAAGCTATTGTTTTTCAGCTGTTACTCTCCTTTCTATGAACTACTGCAAAAATATAAAGGAATGTGTAAATATATTGCCATTGGATTTTTCATTTATATTTGCTTTATGTTATATTTAGTAGTTTTCGAAAGTTTTACAGACCCCCTGGATCACCTTCACAGATTATGTGTAACATGCTGTGGATTTGCTTTCTGCAGTTATATTTCTATATATAACAGACATAAAGAAAGTCAATATTGTTTCACTACTTTCCCTGCAGATTTCTGATAGTCCATATGGTATATATACATATATAAAAACAGGATCTACATTTCAAATCAGAAATTGCCTCCAATACCTTCAAAGCATAAGGAACTGGTAATCTCTACAACTCATACACTGCTTGATATACACAAACACCTCAATCTCATTTAGAAAAAAATGGTGTTACAGGCATAGCTGATTTTAATTTATCACTGAATTATCTTTTTTGTATCATTCATCTGAATTCCAGTCCCAAATCACATTGAAAGAGAGCATTAATGCTCACACAGAGTTAGGATGCTCAATACTCCCAATCACCAAGTTGCAGAAAGGTTCATTTAACCCTACATTCTCTGTATGTTTAGTAATTTATTGAACAGCCACTGGAGTTTGAATTTCATAGGAAAAAGAAGGGGTGTTGGGGGGCTGGGGGATGTGTCTGTGTGTCGGTCTGTGTTTTGCACTGTAGAGAATAATTTCCTGTCCAAAATGGGTGTACAATTCCTGCTCAAAACTGTCCACCTCTGGCACTGCATTTTGCAGAATTTGGGCAAACACTTCACTACACTGCTGTGTGAACACTGTGTCACATGGGACATTCTTTTAATATTAAAAAGCATATATTATCCTAAATTAAAACACTTCCCAGAATTATTCAAAGAAACGGTTTGGTCAGGGTGCTGTAATTCTTTATCAGAACATACAAGAGAAGGTGGCTGGACCTTCATTCACCAGCATTCCAAACAAAAGGAAAAGCAGATAGGCCGAGATTGCACCTTCAGTTGTCCTGAGATCAAGGGGTGGTTCCAAGCACTGCACCAAGCTGGTTTGTGATGCTGTACTTGCCCCCACAAGCAGCCATGGTCTCAAACAGCCTCCTCTGCTGCCTGAAGTGGTGCAAGCCCCTCAGTTCTAGTGCCTGCTGCCACGCTGAGCTCCCTGGTTTGTGTCTCATCTGATCTGTGAGTAAATAAATTCCAATGGAAATGCAGCTCGGCTTGGCTTCTCCCCAAACCCCTGCTGGCACCAGCAGTGGTTCCCAGTCTTTCTCTTGCAGCAATAGGGGAGGTTTTGTGCCAGGCAACCGCGACTGCCAGTGTCAAGGGTCAGCTCCACAGCCTCCTGTCTTTGTCACCAGCTCCCACAGCTGGCTGGCATCCATTTATTCTATGCTCTCAGTTTCCAATCAGCTTGAAACTTCCTGCAAAAATGTTGCTTCCCCCTGTGACCCCAGCAACCTTTACTTGAAATGATCTGTGCTGTTAAATCCTGAGGTAGTTTGGCTGAGCGCTGGGCATTGGTTCAGTTTCTGTCCCTTTGCACCACCCTTGTGTAGGGACACAGAGTTGTCATATGCCATCAAGGGGCAGGACATATTTCACATTTCCCATTCTGCACTGACACAGCCCCAGAACTGGCCCCTGGGGTACTCCTTCAGCTTCCAGCTGGACCCAGAGCTGCTGATCCCAACCTCTGGTGCCCTCAGCTGGTTCTGAACCCACTTTCTCAGTCTGGCTCACCCAGGAGGACGTTTTGTGAGACAGAGTCAAGAGCCTTGCTACAGCTGAGGAAAACAACATCCACTTCTCTGCTCTCCTCCAACAAGCCAGACATTACACTGGGAAAGGCTGATGGGTTGGTGAAGGTTGGCTTATCATAAATCCTTGCTGGTTACTAGCAGGATTCTAGATTCTCAGGAATCTACCCCATCACCATGACCACTCAAAGATCACTGTCCCCTAGCCACCCTTCACACAATATTAGGAGCATTCCTCTTCAAGATTTATTAGCTGTGGGCTCCTCATTCCTCATTTTTAAGGAGGCTATAATAGCAGTGTAGAAAGCAATCCCCATTTTTAATTTTTCACCAACAAACCTTTTCACTGGAGCAATACAGAATAAATTCTAATTTACAGATTACTAGTCCCAAGGTGGTAATGACAAACCAGGAAAGAGCACAAGGCAATCACATTTATATCACTCCATCTGGGAGAGGCAAAAGCTTAGTGTCTGATTCAACAAAGACCATGACACACAAACATGTTGCCATTGTTTTCCATTCATCCTAAGAAAAAGACCTGAAGGAAAAAATGCTGGTTTTGTTCTTGACCATTCTCCAGAGACATTTTCTGACTTGAAATCTGAGACCAATTCTCTGATCAGTATCTTCCAACATCATCTCACTGCTCCAAGTCATTTCAGTGGACAGCTAGAAACTTCTGGAAAAATGAACATTCAGGGATGTTGAAGAGTGAGGATAAAAGTACCTCACAGGACAATGTTGTAAGAATTTTAGTGAAATGGGAGTTATAGTATTATATAGTTTTGTATCTCTTGCACAAATGAGTAAAAAAAAAACAAACCATAAAGCTTCTGCCCCCTCCATTTTTCCTCAGGAAATTCTAAATATCCAAGCTGATAAATCACTTCTCCCTTCAGTTCTTTTTAAAGGAAAATGCTGAAGTCCTAATACACTTTTCTAGGCCTCAGACTACATTAAAAAAAAAAAAAAAGCCTGGGAGAGCAATAAGCCTGCAGTGAGCCTTTGGGGAGGCAGTTTAGGGCAAAAGTAGGAGAAACATTGTACTGCAGATCCAGTTGGAGAGCCCTGAAGTGGGCTGTTCTTCTCTTTGAAATATTTTTTTCTTTCCTCCCACTCCCACTTTAGTCCATCTTTGCATAATCTCTTTTATTTTGTTCAAAATCTCTTTTATTTTGTTCAAGTGAAGCAGCAGCAAGAAATTCCCCCCGCTCTCTATTTTTTTTTTTTTTTTANTAATTTTTACTTTGAGGTCATGAAAAAGACCACTAACTGTTTCAATGAAACTCCATAGGATGGGCTTTGGCTGGATGATTTGTTTCTGCTTTAGGATTTAATTTGAACAATATGGACTTTTCTCCATTAGCATAAAATAAATCAGCACTTTGCACCAGTTTCCCACGCATCACTTTCCACAGGCTGCCAGCATTAGGGATCATGTGGACAGATGACAAGCACTCAAATTACTTACATCTATTACAGTCCACTGGTCACATCAGCTCCTGGTTTTGATCATTCTTTACCTTGTATATCACTGCTACTTGCTTCCCACAGTCACCAGGTTTAATATACACATGCCTTGTATTTCAGCCACACAGCATATTCAAACAGTCATAAATTCAAATCAGGTAGCAAGGGTTTGAATAATAGAAGACATTTTTTCTCAGTAAGACAGTTATTTGAAATACACCACAGCTATACTTGTAAGATTTCAAGGAGATCAAGTATCAGAACTCATATTTTCCTTCCCCAGCTTTCCATGTTCGTGTTAGCACATAAAATGCTGCTTTATATAGGAATGATTTTGTTCCATGAGGCTAACTGAGATAAGTTTGAGATTGACTGAGCTACAGTCCAGGTATGGCACTTCATCTTCAAAATCACATGGGATGAAACAAATTATCCAAGTTAACAAAGGGAAGCCATTGATCTAGCTGGAAAGAACAGGGTATTTTTCCCTGAAAGATTTGCAGGCTTCTCCTTCCCCACTGCACCATTCCTGCCTTGCTGCTCTGTGCTGTAGGTGACATCACCACACTGCTGTGAAACTGTCCCATCCCTTTTCCCAGCAGCCGGCCAGGCTCCGTGGTGCCCTCACCCCTTCCCCACAGCCATGCCCTGCTGTGAGCTTTCCATGTTGGCCCACACAGGACCCCCCTCACCCTCAGCAGGACCAGCAGCCTCCAGTTGTACACCAAAAGAGACAACAGAGAGAAGGGATTCCCGCTGAAGCAGCGGTGATGGACACAATAACATCCCTGCAGTCAGTGCCACACTGCTTGGTACATTTCCTCCTGTGCTAAGCAAAGCTCAGTGGGCACACTTGGGTGTTAGTTGTGCAACTGTGAGTTCTGAGTACCATAAAAACTACTTTAAAATAACCCCATTTGCTGCACTTTTTTTCTGAGGCAGGTATGTCCTAAACCTATCAATGAGTTAAGACATAGGATACAAAGCTTTAGGGAGATTTACAAGTAAAATAAAAAGGAAGTTAAAACTAATCAGAAACTAGGGCACAGGCAGGAAAACATAGGATTCCTGCCTCTGGCTCCAGCAGACAGGATTGGTGATCTGGGTGTGTCTGTTGTGGAGACTTTCTACAAACAGTACACAAAATACAGCAGAAGCCCCAAATATTTGTAAAACATTTAGAAACATTCAGCTTTTTGCACCAAATGAAAATATGTATCCTACCCATGGTCAGGGGTTTTACCTACACATTTCTATGATCACCTCTTGAGCTCCAGCTATCTCCAGCCCAAATTAATCTGTAGTGCTTCTTGTCTAGACCAAGTACTGTAAACTCAGATGCCGGTTTTAACTGTGAATGAAAAATCTGACTTGCTGAGGAAAGAAGCTGAATATGTATCTAAATACCACAACAAAACAAACTGCAAGTGCTTCTCTGAAAACCATGTCAGACTAGAGATGCACATTTTTTGCTAAACACTTTGTTTCAATTGGCAGCTCTAAGCTAAATTGCTCTGCCTAACCCCAAAACAACATATACACAGAAGCATCAAAATTTCATGCAGAAACATTTTTTGAAAACGAGGGGATCTTTTTCTTAAGACTTTACACAAATAGACTAAACATTTTGAGATTTTTAAAAATATACGAAAGTCAGCTGTTGTCCACCTGTTAATCACTGAGGTCAAATAGAAAAAACCCAAATGCTCCATGCTCACATCTGAATTTTTGGTGGACGTATAAAAACTTCATTTTGTACGACTGTTAAAGCAGTTCAAATTGAACCAAACATTGAACTAAAGAAGTGGCTTCATATTTTGTATTAATAAAAGATCATTTTCCCTGTTTTGCTGGACAATTCCAGCACAGCTGCAAGCAGCCTCCTTGGATGCAGTCTGCCCTTCTTGCATTCACCCCAGATTCCAGTGTTGCAATAGCTCAAAGAGGGGTTTTTAACTCTGGTAGGAGTTCAATAAGCATGTGCATTTGTTTGTATTTGCAGAGTAGATTACAGCTGGAAAAAAAAAAAGGGGTAATTTTTTTTGTTTTATGGGAGGAAATGAAAAAGACCAGTGCCATAGACAAGGATTTCATTAAGATGAAGAAATTCCAGTGCTCCAAAGGGAAAAAATTTAGCTTTGCTTGAAGATCTTTCATGAAACAATTTGTGTGGTCTTTATCATTTCAAAGTCTTTAAGGGTGATAGCTGCAGAATTGCAGGATTTTCTGAACTTGTCTTGGAATTTGAGTTTTTCTTTAGCCTGTTTAAGCCCTGAATTAAATTCCAACCAAGTAAAGACAATTTTTGATCAAAAGGCTGTTGCACCAGTCTGTAATCTTCCAATGAAATCTATCAAAACTCTAACAATAGGCCTAAAAGGAGACACTAAAACTTGACAACCAAAAAAATGAGCTGCAATTAAGTATCATTGTCTCATCCTCACTCCATCTTCTAAAGCAGACATCCTCCAGAGCACATATAGAGCATGGTTTTGCATGTCAGCAAGTGTTTCCATTACCCCAATGTATAACCAAAAAGTCTCACAGTGATGTTAAAATGCTGGAAGCAGCAGAAGAAAGCACAACATTTTTCACATCAGAAAGTGAAATAATCTGAATTAATAAAATGTAATAAAGAATCAGTTAAGATGGAACAAACCTAACTTATTCAGATATTATTTTCCATTATTTTAAAACTTCTTTTTATGTCATTAATTTACTTTTATTATCAACTATCCTTTTCCAGACCAGAAGTGGAAATGATCAGTTAATAATGCAATCTTGTCTAACATTGTCAAAGGTTATGGAGTGGTATAGAAGAACAGGAGACGCTGTCTCAGAGCACGTAAAGTGGGTTATTTTTGAGGGAAAGATTTTTATAAATAAACCCAATATTATCTAGTTGTTCATAATGTTTTTTCACTTGCATGTCGAAGCATCCCTAAAGGGAGTCGGGGTCCTTAGCGGGAGGCCCGCAGTTCTTTTGGAACTAAGAGAAACTTCATCTGCAGGCTGAGTATTAGTGGGCAAACAATGAAATGGAGTACAATTATGAATAAACTGCTTTAGTCCTCACACCTCCTAAAATCAAGAGGGGAATGATGCCTGGGAGAGGCTACCTGGAACAGAGGCCAGACAGAGTTAAAGGAATAAAGTAGGTATTTATAAAAAGGCTTCAAAGGATACACATTGGGCAGTACAAGAGCCCGGCCGCGGCTCCACCCAAGATGGATGACTGGTCACGAGTTTTCACACTTTTATAAGTTTTGGTCAATTTACATATTGGGGTTAATTGTCCAATTACAGCTTTAGGTTATGAAGTCCCATCCTCCCAGACTGGTCTCCTCAATTTGCTGTGGTTTGCACTTTTTGGGCCTGAAGCTGCAACGATGTCCTTGGTTCTCAGGCTGGAAAAGGACTGTTTTGTCTAACTAAACTGTGAAGAGAACTTGCTAACATTTCATATGAAGTTCAGAGTTACACACCAATGCAATACAGAATCTGAAAAATATAAAAGCTAAAACTTAAGGCACCAGGAACAATTAGAAACAATTCCAATAGCTGACTGGAACAACAGTGTAAACACTGAGAGAACTTTTTTCATTTCACTGAAGCAGAAACTGGCATCTGACTACACATCTAGGAAGAAGATCCCCCACAACAGAGTCCCATTTTTCATTCTCACCCCATTAATTAGGTATCACAGATGAAGTAGAGTAGACACTAGAGTTATATTCCAGAGTTACAGGAGGGTTAGGACAAGAGGAAGACTATTTCCCCTGAAAAAACAAAAAATAATTTTGATATTTCTTTTTTAAAAGGGTAGTTTCTATATCCCATTGCAAGAAAAAAAGATGTATTAATCACTGAAAGCCTCTGAAAATTTTCAGAGAAGTTCACACCAGACTGATAGGAAGAATTACTAAAAACAAAGAAACAGTGTTTTGCCCAAACATCTAGTCAGGTTTTTCTGAATTCTTCCTCAGCAGCCTGTCACTTTGACCTTGTCGTTCTACCACTGCCATCACACACCCTATAAATAACTGTATTTCATACACTGGAATACAAAATTAGATTTCCCTGAAATTTCCAGCTGTCCATTGGTTTCACTGTGGTTTTCTGAAGTGAGATGCTCATTTTCCTGACTGTCATCTGAAGACACCATAGCACTTTAATTGCTGATGAAAAAGCACTGTCATAGCATTCAAGCCCATTTTTCTTTAGGTGCTTCTGTTATGGAAATCTCAGCAGGCGAAATGCAGATCTCTATTAAAATATAATTTTCCAATTTTTAGAGAATTTATCAGTCCTTTGAAGCTCCATGCATGTTTCGGACACTGCTTCCCAAAATTTGCACCCATTCTAGAGTTCGACTTTTTCACTGGGAGGGATTTTTGTTAGGTTACCATAGAAATGAGCAATGAAGCAGAAGCTGGCTCCTGGTAAATAAAATCCACAAAAAACCAACAGCAACCAAAACCTTCCCCATTAACCCCCCAAATACACGGTTTTAGCAAGAATTGTCCTGAAGAGAAGAAACAAAAGATTATTACTAACCTTTCCCTTAGGGCTATAGTGCCCATCATTAACTTGCACTGCACTTGGTTATTGAAAACCATATATGTGTTCACACAACCATACAGCAGGGCTGTTCTGTAGGAATTAACATAGGAAGGGCACTTATCACTAGGAGGAGAATAGCTCATATTTAGAACCATCCAGTCCTTCAGAAAAAAATCCTCTTTCCTTTTTTACCCATTATGTAAAATTCAGAGACTGCAAGATATTCTACTCTATCTTGTGAAGAAACATCAGTTTTACTGAGCTGATTTTGGTCTGAACTGGAAATACCAGTTCATTTGGACTTCTGTGCTAACTAAAAGATCTTCAAGTAAAAAAAAAAAAAAAAAATACTTAGTAGGTATCTTCTAACCATCAAGCTGGTACCAATACATTGACTTAAATTTAGTTAAAGCCTGTGCCCAACAGCTGTGTTTGCAAAGCTGCTGAATGTAGAAAATATATATGTATTTTTTTTAAAGAAGAATGCTTACATCATCAATGTTTGGACCAAAACACTCTGAGTTCAGGATTAGTTCAAGCTACTTTTTTTTTCCCCCCATTATAAGGACAGTCCTTGGTTACAGTACTCAGGCCACACATAAACTCTTATTCTGAAATATGCTGGTCCCTTCCTAATATTTTGACACCTGAAACCAATAGTGGTGACTTTGGTTTGTCACCTTTAGTTTCACAAGCTTAAACACTGAGTTTCTTGATTTCACTCTCTAATTCTCAGCATTTCCTTTCCACTTCCTTTTATCCAACGCCTTCAGCCTTCCAAGCCACCACCTCCAATCGTCTTCCCTCTCTTCAGAGGCTTCATCATTGTTGGTCGCTTATTATCTTGACTGCTTCCAGTCCTCAAATCTCAATTCCCCATCTGTTCTTCCAGGCATTGGTCTTTCAATACTCTTTTTGCTATTTTAGCTTTTACAATCTTCTGGAGTTCTTAGACCTATTACTTCAATTTATGTAAACTATTTCTATCCCTGATCTCTGTCCTTGCTTCATTCTTGTCCCTTGGGCATCTGACATTGTCACTAAAGCCTTATACTCTTGCTTAATCTCTTCATTTCATTTATTCTTCACATGCTCCCAGCTCTCATTCCAAATTGAAAACACAGCTTTTTGCCATAGCATTTCAGAACTGCACTTCTTTATTTCTTACATCTTCGCAAAGGAGGCATCTGTATCTGTATTATTTATATGCAGAAGACATTTTGGTCATGCACGTTGTGTGACTACATAAAAATGGCATTGTTCTGTGCCTCCGTTCCACCTCCGAGGCTTCCAGGATTCTGTGCGGCAAAAAAGCACAAGGGAATTTCAGAAGATCGTATTTTCCACTGACAGTTCATTCTGAGCTGAAGCGAGTGCGCACAACAGTGACATTTTTAGCTGTGAATCCAAATGAAATTTTTTTTGTAGTAAAAGCCAATCTTACCCTAGTATTCAAAGGGCTGCTGCTATATCCACTTTCTTTGGTTAATACTCGGCCCAGCCACATCTACCTCTAACCTGCCATTTAGCTCCAGACTTGTGGTTTCTTTCAATTTGGCATAATCTACGTGGCTGCAAAATGCTGAGCACCAGCCTCCACTAGTCTGGAGTTGTCATTAAAACCTACCTAATATAGCCTACAGACAGGAAGCTGAGGATTCTGTGAAAAGCAGATACATTCCCAGAGAGACAGACCTTGCCACCAGACGTTGCCTTAGGAGGAGCCTGGACTACTCCCTAATGTTCTCCTCCCATTTGCACCAGTGGGCAGAGAATGAAGTGCTTCCTTAGTAAAGGAAGATATAAAGTGTATTCCTTGATGAAAAAGGATTAACTCCCTCATGTGAGTTTTACTTTTCTTAATTGATTGGTTTTGCCCAGAATGGAGCAACAAACAGCACTCATTAATTGTAACATTACTGAAGTCCATGAAGGTTGGGATCAGACATTATCTGTTCAGTTATCAGAATCCTTGAATCCAGTGCAAATATTTTGCAGAAGAACAGAGACAGGGATTACAATACTGCCATTGTCATTACTTCCTTCCAAGAGGTTCCTGGTAGGCTCCACTCATGCTTCCATCTCACCTCCTACACACTCAGTGAATGCCCCTTCTTTGCCCATAAATAAGAGCTGCACCACAAGACAGGATTTTTGTGCATTTCACAACCCTGCTCACAAGAGAAGAGCCAACAGCTCAGCCTGGCTCACAGGCTGCAGGTTTGCCATGAATTCAAGTTCAGAGAGAAATGGGAGGCCTTAGCTGGCATTGGTATGGAAACAAACCGAGGAGCTGAATGAGTAGGCCATAAAAAGGTGCCAAACCATTTAGCAGTTTTTGGATAACTTTCATCTGAAGTTAAATTATCAGCTGTTTTCCCCTCTAACACACAACCCAATTATGGTGCCAATCATATTTGTAATGAGCACACGCAGACCTGCTTCATTTTCTCAGTTGGCTTCCTAGCAAATACCGGCACAGTGCGGAAAAAAAACCATGGCCTTTATTGGCACTAACCAAAATGCTTGTTAGCAAAATGTGTGAAATAACATCCAGTTTTCCAAAGATACTGAGATTCTGTCAACATTTGTAGAATCAGATTAATTTTTCTGATAAATAAGTAGCCTATGACCAAGGACTCACATTTCTCTTTTGCTTGGTTAGCATAAAACGTGTAGAACAAAGTCTCTTCATCTCAGTTCCACCACCACAAGCTGATCAGGAGCTTGTGATCCTTTTAGGACTTCTAGGGGAAACTAGCCTTCTCTGATGGCTCATATCAAATACAGCAGATACAAATACTCTACAGAGTCCTGTTTTACTGCAGCTGGTGGCCACCTTCTCTTTTATGTCATGGCAACCCATCCCTCATGTTTCTCTTTTTCCTAATTTGTTACTTTGCGCTCATACTGAGTGTTCCTGAAAATACATGCCTGAAAGCAAACCCTTAAAAATTTCAGTCACTACAAATCCCAGAAACTGACTCAGCTTCTTAAACAAAAGTATTACAAATATATTTGGAATAGAAATTTGAGGGGTTTAATAAAATCTAAAAGTAGCAGATAGGTAGCTTCTCCTGCCCTCCCCCCAGCTCTAGACCTTTCCTGATTGTATAACAAATGCAAATCCTGAATGGAATATATCTTTAATCTTCAAAAACCTAAAACATGCTATGCCCTAATTTTAGTTATGTGTGCTCCCTGTTTCCCTTTCAATCCTCTTCCTAAATTAAAGCTGGGCATTGGGATATCAGATCAGATAGATACCAGGAAAAGGTTTTCCACCCAGAGGGTTGTTGGACACTGGAACAGGCTTCCCAAGGAAGCACCAAGCCTGACAGAGCTCAAGAAGCATTTGAACAATGCTCTCAGGCACAGGGTGCGACTCTTACGGATGGAGCTGTGCAGGACCAGGATTTGGACTCAATAATCCTGATGAGTCCCTTCCAATTCAGCACATTGCATGATTCTGTGACCTCCTCCCTCCAATACTCAATCTATGCGCTTCCAAGAAGTTGATACTTCCTTTTGTTTGTTTTTACAGAATTTTTTGCAACGTGGTTATTTTAATGAGAATCTTTCTGATGTTTACAGAGTATTTTTCTATCATCAGGGTCTATCACTGGTCTTGGAATTCAATATACACTTAAGAAAGTAATTCCAGCCTCTTGAGTTACTAGAATGTCTCAAAGTGCTAAGATTGACAACCCAGAGGTGATAAATAAATTCTTCTAATTGCAGTAAGTTCAGAATTTGGGATTTGTTAATCAGAACTTGTTAACCATCCTCACCATAACCTCATTTTAAAATGCACTTATTTAATGCTAGGATTATACATCTTGATCAAGACTTGTTCTGGGATGACAATGAGGTGCCTTTTAGAGGGCACAGACAGACTGCCTAGGTGTAATGAGGCTGAGGGAGGAATAATAATGTCTCTATTCATATATCCCTACCCTGCAGCATCTGAGCCATCTGCTGCTGAAACTGCAGATCTGGACTGAAGAATGCCAGATTATTTCCCTCTTCTGTTACTCACACAGCACTTCTCTTCTGACATGACTTGCAGGCACTAGGTCTATGCTCATTTGTTCTGTTAGAATCCCAGAGCAACTTTTTACTGTCAGAAGGCAGGTTGCAAGCTCAGAATAACATGTACTGGTGGAATTATAGCCCTTAAAAGAATATGCCTAACTGCATGAGACTGTAAAAGGAATTCCTTTGTTAACACAAAATGCATCTAAATCTAGAGTTTTAGTTATAAAGCAATTGCATGGTAGAAGAGAATAGCAGCATAATATCTGTAGCACAGAGCAAGTGAAATGAAGCTCAGTAAATTGCTCCTGTGAGTGGTTTCGATGACTCCAGTCAATTACTGGTGTGAGAAAATTTTGCACAGTTTGGCTCACAATTCCAACGAAAATCATTTTGCTTTAGAAGTGATCAGCAACACTTCTGAAACCTCCTGAATGGTTTGGGCTTGAGCCCCAAGAAGCACAAAGCATCATGGCCAACTTCTCAAAATGTCACAAAGTTGCTTAACAACACTCTATGTGGACATCAGTATAGCAGAACATTACAAAACCTGTGCTAGATGAAGAAGGGCTCCTTGTGCAAAGATCAGATTTTTACCAACTATTAAAGCTGATGGAATAAACAATGTAAAAGTGGGGTTTTCCCCTAGAAAACAACAGCCTCTTAATAGTAACTGAAAGCCTGCTACAGACACTCACTGACTAAACAGGTTTGATTCCTCTGAATATTTTTACTCTCTGCTAACAGCAGCAATTGTGTGGAGAAGAGAGAGAGCTGGACTTTGCTTTGTTTCACAGAGTTGATTTTGCTGTCTTTAATAATGAAAAAACAAAATGTTTGCACAAGGTGGGCCTGGACTGTGAACAGCCCGGCCTAGTGGAAGCTGTCCCTATCCATGGCAAAGGGTTTGAAATAGATAATCTTCAGGGTTCCTTCCATCTAAAACCAGTCTATGATTCTAAATATTCAACAACTAAGTTAACCCGAGTATGTGAAACACATTTTTTTCTACATTACTTATACATCTTTATGTTTTCCTGTCCAGTCTTTACTATTAAATTTTCGTAATTTTTTGCTGGAGGTTGCTACAAAATATAAGAGTTAGTCTGATAAAAATTCTAAGTAAATAGTCCTCCAGAAATTTCTTTTTCATTTTTGTTTAAATGGAAGCAGGTATACCTGAAATATGCACAAAGTAGTTCCACTAAATTCAGCCGAGGCATTCCACTTAGTAAGCCTGCACTACACCTACACAAAATGATCTCTCACTAATTGCAGGAAAAAGTCTTCCTTGTCTGGTGTACTTTTGATGGCATGAACACGGTGGAAGAAATTCTGCTGCTTTTTGTTCAAAACATCCTTTTTATGCAAAAAAAACCCAAGCCCCAAAGAGACAAAGTTATGTCCAGCACAAAGTAAAAAAGAGGGTGTTGCCAGGGAGGGGCACAGGAGAACCTATCTCTGCAGGGGCATTTCACACAAGCCTTATCAGTGGCACACATTAGAATACACCCCATTCCCGCTCTTTCATGTGGACTGGAGTCCTCAAATCAGACAGCACAGATGTCCTACTCTGTCATATGTCTGTACTGTGCTTGGGCACACACAGGAGGGAACAGAAAGCCACGGCAAATTATTTGAATGCTATTAAAACATGATTCTGAAGTGGTGTCAGACAGCAAAACTCAGTGCTTTGAAATCAGCTGGTTGGAAACTCCCTGCCAATGGACTGATGTCTTTCTAACAAAAGTGCCATCAAGAAAAAGCATCTACTTTGTCTCCAGCACCACTGCTTCCAGCCATCCAGCCTGGCTCAAAGCTCACAAAGGCAGGAAGGCTTGTGAGACAGAAATATATTCCATGTGTTTGTCTGTGTGCCTATTGGATGCTGTGCTTCTTGGCAAGGACTGCTGAAGAGCAGAGCAGTCCTACAGAGTTTTGATGATGCACTGAAAGGTGCTTGCACATTCTTGTTTGAGGTGGTGTGAAATGTCCTGGGAGGACTGGCTGCACCTACTCTCTGTCTATATAAAGACCCATATTGTTTTTAACACCCTGGGCCCTGCAGTCCTTTCTCACCCCATATCAGTATTTACCCTTTACAATATTCTATCTGGTTTTATTTGTAAGTTAAACCTCTATAGATAGAAAAACATGCTGGCTGCTGCTGGGTTTGTTTCTAGCATATACAGAGGAGGAATGGAAAGCAATTGGATACAAACAAAATTTTAAAGGCCTGAAGGATGACTTTCCATAAGAAAGGTTTTAAGGGTTAAAATGTCTAAGTTTTTACAGCCCAGCTTTCAATATTAATCATATTTCCTCCTGTTTCTTCTTCTTCTAAGACAGAGGTTAATGCAGCTTGTGGTGCAACTTTCAATTCACGTTCATCCTTATGGTAAGCAAGACTAAATGTTTTGCTTTGCCCAAGCTGGCTACTGTGTACAAATCCAGGGATGTACATAACTAATACAAGTGACTATGTAAAATACTGTCCATGTTCTTTAGCCAAACACATCCTTTTTGCTTCAAACTCGTGTTTCACACCATAAGTGCAGACAGCAACTTTAAAAAATTTTGTAGAAACTAAAATTTGCTATTATTACCCCAGAAAATACAGTAAGCTTTCCATTTTTTAGCCTCCAGCTATTAAAAGCAGATGTGCTTTCACATTTAAAGCGCTAAACTTTAAATCAGTGCAGGATAAGTCATACTGTTGGTTTGGAAGACAAAGCAGCTGGGCTAGAGGTTCTGTAATACGAATGAGAGCGGAAAGGGAAAGAGAACTTTCCACTGGTTTTGCTCATAGTAAAAAGATGAAGAGGACAATGAATAACCTCATTAGATTTTTAAAAGGGAGGGAGAAGAGATCTTGAGCTGTGGAACTCATGTCTTCAGAATGTTGTACTGGTCAAGTCTGCACTGCTGGAAAGGCAGTAAATTTGAAAAGGTTTGAATGCCAGGTGAGGAAGATCACCCACATCTACCCTAGGCTTATTTTTTTGCTAAGGCACCTGCTCCTAATGCTGCTGGTTGCAGTGTAGAGGGCTTTTCAACTTTTTGCAAACTATCCACAAATGAAACAAGCTTCTGTACAAACACAACTATCTAGCTCTGGTCTGGTAGTTGTTGGAAACTGGAAATTCAGAGATTGAAGGGACATGCAGAGACTACTCAATGGTAATAAGGGGTAATTTGGGTAATCTGTTTTTAAAAGTAACCCCCAGTTAGCAGGGTTCCAACACCACTTTGGGTAGTTTGCTTTTCTCTTCTTGTACTCAAAAAGACTCATCTCTAAATGATATAAAACTAATTTCCTTCAAATCAAGGCAATTCCTTCTCATCTTTCCTACAGTGGAAAAGAAGTGTAAATAAACTAAAAATGTGCTTACCTTTCACCTGAGTGTAAGGACAATCAAATCACAGGTAGGATGTGCTGCTGCTCTGACTTCCATATCCGCAGCTTCTGCTCATGAGGACTTTCCTGATTTCCACAGAGTTCCCCTTTCCATTTATTTCCTGTCTCATTTCCAAATCTGAGCCACAGAACGTATGTCTCTCAAGTTTTGCAATACCATCTCCCCGTTTCCCAGAAAGCTGGGACTGCCCTCTCCTCCAGGGCTCCATCATTCCCATGAGCTGCTCCTCTGCTTGGCAGGCAGGCCAAAAAAACCAAATTTGTGAGCACATGTGTCAGCCCAGGTACTGCTCAGGCTTCATGGACTCAAGTAATGTCAAGCCCAAAGGTAGTTTGTCTGCTAAGCACTCAGCATCCTCTGCTCTGGGACTGGCCACTCAAGGTAGAGGAAAACTTGTTCAGCAATCACAAAAGTCTTCAACAGTGCAATAACCAACATGAACACCAAATAACAAATATTAAATATTATTTCTGGCACACAAGTTCTGTAAAGAGTCAGAAAAAAAATACAACCACTCTGAAAGCATTTTCAAAAGCAGTTATTCACAAAGGGGCTTGCAAACATCAATTAAAAAGCACTGTAAACAGAGTTTATAAGAATTATTCTTCACAAATATTTGTTATTCTTATTTCCTCTGCATTCAACTAATGCTATTTGTTGCCCAGGGCACTCTTGATCTAATATCTAAAAAAGCATTTAAGCACTTACAAAATTTCTATTAAATGAAAGAAAAAAAAAGAAGATGCACATTAAAAAAAACACCATATAGGAAGCAGATTCAGCCAAACTCTCCCACCCTAAATAATATTGCTACACATAAAATTCATACAATTATCTCATTCTTAAAGTCAGAGTAAATGAACAGAAATGAAAAAGGCATTGTTATCTATAAAGCTGATGGAAAAAGGGATGAGCTTTCAAATATTCTTTCACATTTTATTTCACAGAAGTCATCTGAAAATCTCTTTTTGAGTTTAATGAAGAAATTGCCTTTATTTTTAGAAAATGTCAGCTGGCACCTAAATTTGAAAGCTGACATAGAGTTCTTTACTATTACTGGGAAAAGTAATACTAGTTTGAGAAGATGTACATAAAAACAGAATCTGTGCCTTCCTGCCAATTTACAGCTCTCAGGGTAGCTTCACTGCTGGAGGGCTTATGCATGCTTTCAAATATATTTATCTTCACAGATAAATACAAGCTAAGGACATACTACTGGTTCTGCTCTCCAGACCAGGAGCTCAGTCTCAGGAATAAGGGCCACTTACCAAAGCTCACACAGGATATTCTGATGGAGCCATCTCAGACAATCCCCTTACCTCTGCTCCTCTTGTCTGTACCAAGTTACTGCAGGGCAGCCCTTTGGGTATGTGTCTCCTGGGCCCCAGATTACCCAGCTCCTGCTCAGCCAGAGCCCCACAGCCCTCACTGGCTGCTGAGGGGACCTGGCACCTACTTACTGCTAATCAGACAGGGGAAGAAAGAGTGGAAGAGTGACTCTTGGTTATTATTAAACTGATTTTAAATTTAAGAATCAGTTAAGCCCAGAAACCTGAATTTTACTGGATGCTACTGTCACTCTTCCACTACTTCTTCCCCTGAGTAGCACAATGAGCAAGCAAAGGTTTGCAGTGGTCATCTTTGAATTTAAAAAAAAACTGTAAATGATAACAATATCTAGACTAGCAAACGAAACAATGCCTAGGAAACTCCCAGGCACTGGAATAGCACTGTTTATGCTGGTAAACTAGCTATGGCCCAAGACAGCTTTTGGAAGCTAAAACCTTCCAGGAGCCATTTCCAATAGGAAATTCACAGGTATACAAGCACAAACAGTGGCTATTCCAGCAAATCTCAACAGTGGTGGTGTTCCTGTGCAGGTTTAAATTATTAGAAAATAGTTGAAGTGTGGCATTTTCCCTAACAAGGCCATTTATAGCTTCAAGAATGTAACTTTTCTGCAGATACAGCTTTTTTGAGAGTGCTGTTTAACTACTATCTACAATGGAGAGGGCTTTTCTTTCCTCCCAGAGGCTGATACAGCAGCTCCTCTGCTGTCACTGCACTGCTCTCTCAAAAGGCCACTCCTGTTGGTTCTCAGGCACCGAGAGGTTTCGTAAGGACACTCCAGCCTCACCGTAGGGGATGGGATTGAGTTCAATTGAACCTTCCTGTGAAAGAAACACAAATGTATTATCATCACTGCAGCATGCATCTGAGCTACACAAACGGAAAACCAGTATCAATATAATATTAGTTCTCCTCGTATTTTTCCTTATGATTAAATTGTTGCAGTAATAGATTATTTTTGCATATCTCCTTCTGTAGTGTTACTGCATTTATTCTTATTATAAGTTACTTAGTATTTTAATTTTTATCAATATGAACTCATCACAGATAAGACTCTCTGTGATGTAATTATAGCATAAATGATGATAAGTAATTATAGGACCTAAAATAATTCAGACAAGTAAAACTCACTTGAACACTTCAATTATCACTGCTGATGCAGGACCTTCTATGAAAAAACCTGCAAACCCGAACCATTCCTACAAAAATGTGAGCAGGCCCTACCCAGGAAGGGAGGTCAGCTGAGGTAAATTAAATTTTGGTTACAAGCTGCCTAATTTTAAGAATGCCATCCAGTGGTGACAAAAAAAACCCAACCTCCCAGTGGAAAAGCAGCTACAGTGCAAATGAACATCAGAAATCTGAGTGACAAGTGGAAACCTCAATTTTCATATTCTACAATATATACATATTATATATACAGTAACAAATATACAAAGCAAAAAAATTGGACATACCTGTGATTTTTTCCATGCATACCAAAAAACAGCAACTATAAGAATACAAAGCAACACAAGGGCAATGCTGACTCCTGCCACTAGAAGAGCAAAAAGAAAGGTGACCATGTCTCTAAGCCATTAAGACAAGGAAAAAAATCAATACCTACATTTGTGATGGGGAATTATGCAGCATAGAACAGTTAAATGTGACACTAAAATACAGGTCTTGATTTTTCCTAGAAACAAAAATCTCATTCAGGTCTGGGTTTGTACAGAAATAAGCCAATCATGTCACAGATCATTACAGTACTTTTTTTTCTTTTCTGGCAGTGCAAATATGTGCTATTATTAATCTCCATTTTTTTTTTGTGAGCAGCAGTTATTGCTGATTACAAAATTAATATCTGTGCTACCGATTTTATTCAAAGAAAAAGGCCCAAAGTAATAGTAATAAGAATGCAAATTACTATGGTTTAGTCTAGTTGAGTGATACTCCCATTACTCAAATCACCAGAGCAATACCATGACTTGCAGTTAAGGAGTGTCTTAAATACTATTATATGAAAATAGAGCTTTTCATGCTAATGTCAAGTCCATACATAGCTTTTATATTCTATAACCAATTGCAGTACAAGAAGTTAAAAATTCAAAACTTAAGTAAAGAAAAAATTATTTAAGCAAAAGTACAACATGTTGAACTTGTCAACTTACCTACTAGAGTTGGCAGACTTCTTCCTGCTAAAAGGGAAATAATAAAAATTAAAAACTTGAGAAAACTGCACAGCCACATGTAACGAAGCTAAAGCTGGCTTTCCTACCTCCGTATAAGAAGCAGAGAGACTACAAGAGGAGGAAATAGGGAGGGCAGGTGAAATCCCTGGCACTCCAGCTACTAACACTACCCCAGCAGCTGCTGTACAGACCACCACCACCCAAAGCCCCATAAAAGCAGGATTTGAGAAAGCATTAGTGTTCCGAGCCTGCATCTAGGAAGTTTCATGCAGTCTGTAGCTGTAGTGTGAAGAGCAGAGGCGGGCTTGTGAAAGCAGTCACTCCAACAAGCCTCCAGAAAGCCCAGCGGGAGCTTTCTCTGTAGAAACAGGTGGAAACCTGTTTAAATAAATCACAGGGTTATATTGCAGCTAAATTGGTTTGTGCTCACAGTTGGTCTAAGGATAGTCATTGGGTGGAAAACAAAGTGGAAAAGGGGAACAATGTATTCATAAGTCTCAGATGTGTACACCTGAGGAAAGAACTGACTCAGGATTTGAAGGAAGCATCAACTTAAAAAACAGACCTGGTTCATGATAATTCAACTCTGGTTCCGGTTCTGTTTCCCAAGGAGTTGGTGAAGAAGTATCAAAATGGAAATGACTGCTCGCAGTAGCTGGAAAACTCAATTTTGTCTGAGCGTTACAAAGATATCCTAAAATTAAAAACATTTCAATAAATTATTGCTGGAGTATGCCATGCCATGTATTATTAAGGTTGTTTGATAATTTCAGTTATAAGGTTCAAATGTTCGTAACTTGGACAATCTTGCCTGCTGTTTTACATTTGGAATGTTTCCCTCCAACCCTTTTTTGTGTGTGAACATTTCAGTTGAAATTGTTAAGATATTTCTCAGAAAAATTTTGGAAAAACTCCCCTCACTGCCATTTACTCAGTTAAAAAAAAAAAATCACATATATTCTTTTCAGCTATTATTTCCTTGCTCTGGAGTAAGAAACTGAAATCCATATGGGAACAGTAGCAGAGTCTTTACTAGATTTGGGCACACTGTGAAAATTAGCAAACCCATTTTCATTTGCTTTGGTGGGGGTTGATAGGATTTGGCAGCTCAGTTCACCTGGGATGTTTGATATATCCATCCTCATTCTCACTTTTCCCCTATATGTTTCTCAAATGGGAGGCAACTACGTTGATGGAGACGATGACACTAATTTGGTTGCTTTAAATAACAAATATAATTAACACCCCTTATTTCACATTACTTCTTCCCTTCAATTGCAAATTAATGAAAAAGAATTTGGGAGGGATGAAATATGCTTTTCCTGAACTTTTTGTTAATGACAGGAAGAGAGAGGAGCTTTCCTAAGTTATTGGAGCATTAAGGAGATGCTTTTCACAGCCACAGTTGTGACATAAAATACCAAAACAAAACTCTTCTATTGAAGCAGAAGTTCCAGGAGATTCCACATGAATTCTGAAACACCACAGGGGAACAAAGCTCTGCCCTGTGAGATTCTTTGACACACAAGTTTAAAAAAAATCAGCAGCATCAAACATCTTATTTAATTCTGGTCTCCCCTGAGATCTGCTATCTACAAAGTTCTTCCTAGAATTATAGCATAACATCCAGACATAACATCCATCCACAGTTTCTCTGGAAGAGAGCAAACGTGCACCCAACAGTACTCATGGGCAGATGCTGCCTCTGTCGGAGAATATGCAGCACTTGTTAGCAAGGCATTAAAGTTACTCCAGGGTTAGGAGAGAAACTTGCTTTGTCACTTTGAAGCTTTCCTAGGACTCTGCCAAGCAAGGCACAGCTCAGCAAAGAGGGATGATATATTACTTGTATTTCCATGGACTCCTTAGAAGAGGGACGGCATAAATTCTCAGCCAGCCTTGTTTCAGAACACGTGTACCTTCGTGATAAGAAGGTCCATTAGCCAACCCCCTCCACCTCCCTGCACCTTCTTAAATTCTCCCTCTATTGCTGCCTTTAGAGGTGCAAAGAAGAAAGTGCTTTACGTCTTCGCACTAGACTAAGCCTATTCTTTTTCTTTTTGACAAGGAAACAGTGTTCTGGTGGAAATTTATGAAACTGATAAACTGAATTAGTTACAAATTCTAACAGACAAACATAAAACCCTTTCATTACTGTCTAATATTATACCCAAATTACGTAAGGTCTCTCTAATACAGCATTCAGTCACAAATTCTGAGTATCAAACATAAACGTTTTCATTAGACAGAACTGATACAAGGGATCCTGACAGTCCTAATTGTGCAAATTATGCAGTTGGGAAGTTCACTAAACTTGTAGAGGGAGATCCCAGCCATTCTCACTTCTACTCAGTAAATTTACAAAGTCTTTACTGGGCAGGTGGGAAGGCCTGGTGCTTGTTAAAAGGCCTGAAATAATTAAATTTTTTTGTTTCCTTGCAGCATCACTGAGATACTGCCACTGTACCTGTAACCAGCAGAGCATACAAATAAGAAGGGACGAGCTGTAGGTGTTGTCATTTCTCTATTTTTATTGTTGATTGTTAGAATATGGACCATACGTGATATTAACACTTCTTTTTGTCATTCATTGAGTCTAAGATGACTAATGTTGCAACTAGTCTTACCTTTTATACTGACACGTGTCTTTCTGTATCTGCAAAGCATTTCTTCAAAATACAACCTAAATTATTCTTGAAGTTTTATTACTAGGAGTGCCACAGATATTTGCATGGCAAAAAGAATTCTGTGGTTTTTAAGCATTAGTTTACTGATTAAGCTTAATTTACTGACAGAGATATAACTAATGTAATCATTCATGTGGTACAATATAATAATGCACAGACAAAACACTTTCAATGATTGTACTTATAGATCAAGCCATATGAATTAACATTTAGTATGTACTTAGGAATATTTTCAAAAAGCAATTGCAAGTATTGAAGTGAAAGTATTACCTGAGGAAAAAATATAAAGAAATGTTCACTCACCTGTACACAACAGAATGAATACGGGTATTGTCTTAAACATCTTCATTTTTCCTTTTTTGTGTCTGGAACGGGGCAAAAGCACCAGGGAAAAAATCCCGGGTCACTGTCCCCACAGCAAAGAAGTGCCGTCAAAAGCCACAGACCTCAAAAGCCCGCCCCTGCTGTGCTTATCATTCTGCTGTGCTGCTTATTGGCTGAATCAGACTGGCTCCTGAAACAGCTGTTGCAAGGGCTGGGATGCCAAATGGGCTCTGTGACTCCAGCAGTTCTGGATCTGCTGAAAAAAATTTTCACACTTCACCAAGTGTGAAGCCAGCACAGAAACTGTGAGACCAACAGGTGAATGGGAAGTCCTATTCACATGCAAGACAAGTTCTGAACTGCTCATTTCCTAAAACACTCCAGTTTTGATGAGGATATTCTTGTATGTTGTATGTCACACCTACAAAGAGACTGTGTAGATTTCAAAGCTCTTGGTAAGTATGGAAAATGCATCCAGATGGAAAAGCCTGGACACATGGAAGTGAAATGCCCGTTGATTGCAAAAGCCAGGCATTTTCTTTGGCACTGATCACAGATCATGATATATTCACAAATATTTAGTGCACCATAAAATTAAGTATTCAAAGCAAAATCAGTGCCAGCCTGTAAAGTGTAATGACTGTTCATATACCTAGGTATTTAGGATCATTTAAAGAAATATTATTATGCCTTCCATAGCTGCTTCCCAAGTCCATCTCAAAATTGATAGTCAGTGCTCGAGATGGGTTGACAAAAGGTATGAACTTCATGAGAAGGTATACCACAGAATATGCTGAGTTGAGTACTGATAATTTGAATTTAAAAGAAATAAATTTGTCAAGAAAAAGGAATTTGCTTAGCAAACTATCATCCTGCCATCAAAATTTCACCGTCTTTCTCTGCTGAGACGGTTTCTTTTGAGGTATACAGCAGTACAACAGGGAACACTTGTGTCCCCTGGACCTATGAAAAAGATACCAGCTGGACTTTCAGGAGTGACAAGCAAACAGGAGTAACAAGAATTTGGACAAATATCTCCATTCCACAGGACAGCATAATGCTTGCAATGATGTGTCATTAACAGCTTTTTTTTCAGTGCACACCCTTATCTTTTATTCGGAACATTTATCAGGCTGCAGCAGACTTCTGCAGCGAGAAACTCAGGTACAATGTTTTCTGCCTTCCAAGTCCATTGCTAACCAGCATAACAAACCACTTTAATCATGCATCCTTTTTCTTTCAAAGGCTTTCTCCCAAAGACTGCTTGTGTAACAGACATTTTCATCTCAGACTTTGTTTGAAGACTATCTCCAGTAACAATTATGTTTTCTCTGCCTTCTTAGAAACATTTTCACTGAAGTAAGAAATTAATCTCTTCATGCATTTCCTGTGTACAGAGAAAAAAGTATTCATGCAAGAGACAAGTCTGAAGAGCCCATATTCTCAGTGGAATACTCTGGAATTGCCTGCCCTGGTTGCCATATTCTGCATTTCTGAAATCTGCTGTCATTGCCATTGCTTGCAAGAATGCCAGAGTGAATCCAGTCTTCTAATTTTACAAAGTGCCACAGCAGCAACAGGTGCACTGTACAACAAACAACAGTGATTTATAAAAAAAAGTGGAAGTAGGAGAGAAAATCTAGAAAGACACCTATAAACAGGTTTGCTGAAACTGTAAAATTCAGAAGGATTTTGTCAGCCTGGTTCTCCCCAGGAGGTTGTCCAAATATCTGGAACCCTTTTACAACGTCTCTCAACTCTGTATTCTCATTTGCAATCCTATTCTTGCCCTCACACATCCAAATAGAGGCACCTCAGGGTTCCTGAAGTAACAGCAAATATACTGTATAATTTACTGATAACTCTTGATAAGTTTTTTCAGACCCTCTGAAATTTGTTGTTCCTTTTCCACCACTGGCATCTAGGAATGTTGGGCATTCCCTTCCTTTTAGGAGTGGGATGTGACAGTCACACACACAAATTTGCATGTCTACGCTATTGTATGTGGTCGGGAGCTGTGGTATGAACAGAGAACTATGACTGAGAAAATAATAATCATTACATTAAAACTCTATTACGTTTCATGATCTCCTTGCTAGACAGATTCTATTTACTTATGAAATAGTAAGTGGCATATCTCCTAAGCCAAAAGGTCTTTGTAACAAGATATTTACTCCAAGGTGACTCAAAATCATTGCTCCTGCAGATTGAGTCATACACACTGCAGCCTGCCATTTGTTTTTTGGTCCTCGTACACATATAAACATACACTCGCAGTTCTTCTTCTAGGCAAGGAGGTGCTCCAGGAATACCCCTGCTGAATTTCCCTTGGAAAAGCAGGGCTTATCACTCTGAGGAATGAGCTGCCAGGATCTCTTTCTAGTTGCCTTTTGTGCACTGCTCTTGTTACACAAAGCCATCACCCACAACTGAGATAACTGAACAGGGCAGATTTCTTGAATCTCTGTGGTTAATGAGCAACGTGGTTGTAACATGTGGAAGAAATTTTGTCTAGTCTGATCTGCAGCCACTCACTGGTAGGGTCTCTCTCAGAAATTTATGCACTGCCCAGCAGATATAGGAAGTGGAGGTAAGTAGTTCATTCCCCTTCCTGCTTACCTTGGCAGAACTACTGACACCACACAAGAAGTTTCAGTGTTGTGGGCAGCAAGCAATCACTGCTGTCTTCCACCTCATATTTGGAGATTTTCAAAATTAATCTTATTATCTCTGCCTTTTGAATTAAAAGTAACATGTTGGCCTTTTATGTTAAATCATTGTCACAGCAGTCTGTATGGGATGTTGTTTAATTTGAGGAAACTGTCCTCTTTGTACTGGGAGCTGCAGAATGTATAACACAAAACTCCTGTCTCAAAGCAGCTTTAGTTTAATTTAGATCTCTCCTGCTTTTCTTACTTGCCAAAACTATGGATTACCCCTAATGCCTACGGGAACAAAGGAGATTTTGCTGCACGTTGAATTGAATTATCTCAAAGTTACTGCAAAAAAAGATCCTATTTATTGAGGAAGGACCTTTCACAGGCCTGGTGAAAATCTTACCCCCAAACCAGGTGAAAGTTTGCCCCCTATAGCAACAGCTCTCATTTTCATGCTTCCATGTTTGTGTTATAGTGGCAAAATTCTTCCTTCATAGACTGCAGGTAGTAGTTTGCCTTCAGCACCTTGCCTTCACAAGCTGCTGAAGTGAGAGACTGTCAGCTATTTATTTTTTCACATATGAGCATTTCACTCAAAAACTATAAAATGCTTCATCTTCTCTACATTTTGTAATGGAGAATAACATTGTGCCCCCTGTGTTTTAGTTCCCTTGATCTACTGACCATACATTTTAAGGACAGGCTGACAGCTAGCATGTCAATTATTTTCAGATATCTGTCTCTGTCAAATTCAGAAATCCCAAGAAAATAAACGAAGTGCAGGATTGTAAATATATGTGAAATCAGAGCTGTCATCAATCTCAAGGCTTTTCCATTGTGCCTGCTGCACTGTTTTTAAGCTAAGATTTCCCAGATGTTTAGCAGGAATGTTTAGAGAGTAAAGCATTTCATTTTTCTGATTGGTGCAACATTCTTAAATTTAACCTATTCACAATTGGAGGGTTGTGCCTTTTTTTTTTTTTCCAGTTGTAGCAGTGGAATAGAATTAAAAAAAACAAAGTTTATCAAGTCTACATAGTTCCTGATGGCCTGAAAGTTGTTGTTTCAAATTACTGGGTACCTTATTATTCGGATGAATAAAACACGACAGAAACCCACTGAAAGGATGCTGCTCATGTTTGCTCCCAGTGCTCAGAGGCCAGCACTGGGTCTGTATTGCTCTGAGCCACAGAGGAGGAGGGCAGGAATTTACCCTGATTTACATTAAAAATTTTAATTATTATTAAAAATTTAAAGAAGGAAATTTTATCTGAAATGTTTCTCTGACCTTGCTAAGTGATATAACTGAATACTTCCAACTTCCTGGTCAAGCAGAAGGATAGTTGTACATTTTAATGCAAGTAAATATAGTTTGAACTTATTTAGAAACAGTTTTTATGCTAATTGAAAATGCTGACTGACCCATTTTCTATGCCACCTAAAGTTGTTCCTTTTTACTTACTTTTTTCTTCTGTCAAACTGCACTTGAAACAAGATTTCACTCCAGCTGAAAACATATAAAAGTTCTAGAATTAGCAGATC
This sequence comes from Phainopepla nitens, assembly GCA_013400175.1. Classification (NCBI taxonomy): domain Eukaryota; kingdom Metazoa; phylum Chordata; class Aves; order Passeriformes; family Bombycillidae; genus Phainopepla; species Phainopepla nitens. The sequence goes on from VXBQ01013737.1 coordinate 529,258, forward strand.
TTATATTCTTACACTCATAATGAGTCATCTTATGATTTTTACTCTCTTTCTGGCTCAGACTATGGATGATTCAGCCACACAATCTTAAAGGCAAAAAACAATCTTAAAGGCAGGAAATACCCCCTCTGAATCCTCTGAAGAGACTGCTGCTGTCAGAAAGGTACTCAGAGCCTCCAGCTGTTTGAGCAGTGATGCCTGCAGCAGAGCAGTGCTTTGGCCTTCTTTTAAACAGCAGTAGTGTTTAAACATCACTTTTACTACCTGAGTACTAATGCTGCTTGCACTCCTCATGCCATGTGTGCAGCACTTTGGATCACTATCACGTCACAGATCCTGGCCAGAGGACTGCTGCTCGACAGCCAATGTGATAACAGGCTAAAAATGTTTACCTTGAGAGTACTCTGCCATGTGTGAATTGTCAGCTGTTTCCCATGTCTTTGATAAAATACAAAAAATCTCCCCATTCTGAAGCTTTGCTGTACTTTGTATGCAGCCGGTTACTGCAATTTACTGTCCTGTTAAGTTCTTATATAAGCTGCAGAAAGCTTAAAAGGTTGTAGCTAGGTGGCTTGTGTTCACTGCCCACAGCCATCAAATGACATCAGGAATGAAGTCATGTAATTGGCTCTGCCACCCAACATACAGATTTTAAGATTGCACTTACATCTCTCTATGTGTAAGTGGATTTGTCATGGTTTATATTACAGGAAAGACCAGCTTCTGTACACACCTCCTCTCCTTCCCATTCCCCTACTCTCTTCTGTCTCTTGCACATCCATACACATGCTTTTACTCATGAGCTGTTCAATAACTACAAGGCTGAATTCTTTGACCCTAGGCCATTAGCCCTCTCAGGACAGACCCAATAAACAACTGAAACAGCAAAGAGCTTTAGGCATTTGATCCCTGGAGGAAACATCAGAATTCTGCAGAAGATGTCCATGCAGCCATGAGTGAGATGAAGGCAGATCAGAGTGGCAACCTACAGAGCTTGCAGGCTGAGCTATGTGCTACCACATCACAGCAAACACTGTTGTTCTGCAACAGCAATGGCACTACAGCGCTGAGCTCCCTGTGACAGACTCCTGAGCTGCAGGATAATGACTTCATTCATCCAGGACTTTCAATTTAGAATCCATTGCAGCATCCTTCTGTTTTACAACATAATCAGAGAAGAGGGCAACTGCCCATCCCTCCTGTAAGAGATTACATTTCAGAACACAATTTCTTCATCAATATGATGTTGAGGAATATAAAAGCCCAGGGATTCCTTTGTTTGGGGTCCCTCCTCAGAGGTGCCAGCTTTAGCTGTTATTTTGTTGTTGCAGCACAATTAAATTGTTTTAAGGATTCAGATGTCTGAGATTCTGCTGTGGGAAGCCTGGGGTTGGTGAGGTAACCTGTCTGTGTGAGTGTGGAGAGTAGCTGTGAAGGGGCCTCGGTCCAAGCTAAGGCTGTGCAAGTGTGACTGCCAGAGTAGCTCAAGTTCACATTCCCAGTGTCCTTTACCACTAACTAGGAGACTACTGGGAGTCTTTTAAAACTCGATTACAGTGCAGAAAAATGCTTAGAAGTGGTGGGCAGGATGCGAGAGTAAAACTTGTCAGGGGAAGTTTAGGTTGGACATCAGAAAAAGGTTCTTCCCCCAGAGAGAGGATGGGCACTTGAACTTCCCCAGGGAAGTAGTCACAGCACCAAGCGTGGCAGGGTTCAAGAAGCATTTGGACAAAGCTCTCAGGCACATGGTGTGATTCTTGGGGTGTTCTGTGTAGGGCCAGGAGCTGGACTGGATGATCCCTTCCACCTCAGCATGTTCTGTGGTTCTGTGATTCTTGCTGTTGGTTAGGGTACAATCTTAGAAGGAGAGATCTGAGATTTCAACCTTGTTGTAAGCATGATTTCTGTACTTTATCTTGTTTCTAATAAAATATATATCTACAAACTATTAATGTATCCATTCAGTTATTAGCTCCTTCATACACAATCTTCTAGCACTTCTCTTTAGCATGCATCTCTCAGAGCACAGTTTAATCTACTCCTGTCAACACAGTTAAACATGAGCTATCACTGAGTTAACATTAGCCAAAGAAAATTTCTCACTACCTAAAGTCTGAGTCACAGGCAGAGATGGACTTCATGGAAGTGAGACTACCAAACCACTTTTCCCATGAAACATGGAATACCTGGACCTTTGTAACTGCTGTCGCTTGCATAGCTGACAGGATGGCAGTGAAGTTCTCAGCTGCTTTCCAGTTCGATCTTCATTCAACAATATTGTTGTGAAGGCAATACCTAAGGTCTATTTTCCTAAATTTACACCTTACCATAGAAAACAGCCTGCTCTCATTTCAGAGCATGCTACATTAAAAGAAATATCATATTAACTAAAAATCAAGCTCTGAACCATTGTGGTCTTTGAGTGGGTACTTAAGGATCCCATTTTCTCAGCTAAATTCCACTTAGTTGGCAACAATGTTACCCATTTAGGCCTCATGCTTGAAGGTCATCTATCTGCTCATAGTAGGCGCTGGCTGAAGCACAACATTTACATTGTAGGTTTGGTTCCTTTTCACAGACTGAAGAAGAGACAAATGCCTGAAACAGATGGTCCAAATGTGAATAATCTTGCACAGTATTCGTTTTTACAAATTAGAAGCTTTCCAGTCTTACAATTAACATAAATATTTTGCTTCCCCTAATACACTAAGTTTCTATATTTTTATTTTGCACTTAAAATACTGTGAATTGAAAGCCCAGGTCAGAATTTTTAACACTGAAAAAAAGGTCACTGCTTTATTGTCCGCTCTCTCAAAGCAATGCTCTGGAGAACTTTGAATACCTGTTCTTGTCCTTGGGCACTAGAGGTCACCAGTGGAACAGAGGAGAATGAGGAAAGGAATTGGTTTTTAAGAGTTCCCAGTAGTACTGAGGCCTCAATCCCTCTCCTGTGACTTTCATTCAAGTTGTTACTGGAAGTCCTTTGGCAACTCGAATTTTGGAAGAGTGAGATTAAACTATTTCTTTCAAGCAAGTTATGTCTCAGATGTATAGCTGTGTATCTATTTGAAAGGGATGGGTGTTTCTTGAAAATATGATTTATTCATCCCTCTGACACTTGAGAGTTCCTTGGCTGATACCTGCTGTATTTGAGCTCTGAGTAATGTTGTTGAGACAGAACCACAGAACACCCAGCAGAAACACATGTTGTTTCAAACGAAATAGCATGGCCCATTTCAAGGAAGAAACAGGCTCCTTTACTGGTTCCATGTGTGGTGTATGAGGGGTTCACTGAAGCAGAACGTTCAAGAACATCAGTTGCATTTTTTTGCCAAGAGACCACACCATTTTTTAATACATTCAGGGCTTTCCATTTCTATGAGTGACACTTATGACAAAAACAAAACAAAACAAACAAAAAAACCCCACAAAAAACCAAAACCAAAATCCTCTTATATGTGAAGAGGGTCAGAAATGCTTAGAAATCTATGCTTGAGCACAAGCATTCCCTTAGAGAAAATATATCCAGATTTTAACTTTTAAAAGATGAAAATTTGCCTAAAATGTTTGTACCAGACCGGTAGTTAAATTTAAAAACCATCAAGTCTATATACTCTATCAGTTATTTATATAATACATGATACTAATATAATCCTAAATAAGAAGCAGGTTTTTTTAGCAATGATTCATTTTATAAAAGTGTTTGATTAGTACAGCGCAATAAACATATAATGTGTAATAAACATATAATGTGTAATAAACATTCTTCTGCAGTTATGGAAACTGATTATAATCAAACAATTCTACCCACAGAAAGATTTCTTGGTTCATTGAAAGTTATTACCATGTCAAATATCAACTCAAGGATTGTTTTGCCAAAAGATTTCGTAAGATTTTGGATAATAAACCTATCACAGACTGAAATTTTGGTGAAAAGTCTATTTGAACTCTATAAATCCTAAAACCTAGAGTAAGTAGCAATAACATACAGGCTTTTTGCACACTTGCTTTCTTCACACAAGTTTAATTTGACTCTGAATTCCACTTACTTTGAGGTGTAGCATATGAAGTCTTGAACCATGCAAAGTTAAAAATTATCCAGGCAGGAGGAATCTTAGCCTTCAAAGAAATAAAAATAACTAGACACTATATATACTACGTATTTTCACTACTTTGTTTAAAACAGCATATTGGTGTACTTAAAACACTTCAGATCTGTATGTTATTTATGATGCTGTAAACATACAGAAAAGCACAAAAGTCATATTTTCCACTGAACACAAAGAGAGAAATTTAAAATTACAGCTATTGGAAATCTGGTTTATGAGCTGTGTGAAAGATGCAGTTAAATGCAGTGTTATAAACTTTGGCCTACAATACCCTAGGTGTAGCAATTCCTAGATAGTGTTAAAGAAAAGAAAAATCAAACTTCTGGCTACATTTGGATTTTTCTGCATTCTTCTGGAAGGAATGTGAGAGCACATGTGAATCTAGCCCACATCTTATAGATTCTTGTATGAGCAAGACACAAACCCAGAAAACTGCAATATATAAGTTAGCGCACTACTTGTGATCAAAGGTAAGCAGGGAAGACAGCTCAGCTCAGCAGGGAGGAGTATCAAGGGGTTTTGTGAAGCTTTGTGAGTCAGGCATAAAATCTGGGACACAGAACTTTGTGGAGGGTCTTTTCTTGTGAGCTCCTGCAGCTTCTGCTCATGGGCTTTTCTTCCCTTCTCTCCTCCTCCCCCTTCTCTCAGGAGCCCACAGCAAATGGGAGCTGAGTGTCAGCAGAGGATAACGTGGCACACCTACAGTACTGCCATGCCTGTGCCCAGCCCAAGGTATCCCTTACACCGGGACCAACGCACATAGGAAGAACAGAGCACCAGCAATAGCTCAGAACTGGCCTTGCAAGGGGAATTCATCATGGAGAACTGCTTTCAGCTTCTTTTGGGCAACCCATCTGAGCGGCACAGCATCAATACATGTTAGATATGGTCTTTACTGCCCACAGGAATTATCCAGTGACTCTGAACTTGACTTACCTAAATGGAAGTTATTTTTTTTTACTTAGTGCACTCATGAACAGGCTGGTACCTGTGAAAAAAATTAGATACTGGATTATAAGATACAGCTCTGCAGAAATGTAGCTTTCACCTGGCTCAGTTCTCTGTTGCCTGTACCCTGTATTAGGGGAAATGTGTGTTCTATAGACATAAATGCTGGTGCTGGCACAAGACAGCAAACACAGGAAGGGACAGGTGGGACCAACCCTTTTGGCAGAAGTCTGAACTAGCTTGACTGAAAAGTCAATCATTGAATTGCAGCACGTATTTTATGAATATGCACATAAAAGAGAGAAGTTGGCATGAGAGTGGGCCTTCAATTTCCCCTTTAATGTAAAACATCCGGAGGTGTTGATATTCAGGGTATGCTGCTAAGCTCATCTCATGCCTTTGTGGATGTGGGTAAGGGTAGTAGCACACCAGACTGGCTGTACAGCTGGGTTTGAAGAACCAAGTTTTTCTTGCTGATCTCAGGAAAGCTTCTGACATTTTTACTTTAATAATTTACTACAGTTTTCATATTTGGTGGATATATGTAGTCCTGGAAGAGCTCTTCTGTATTTACATAAATCTACTATAAACAAGTCTCATTTACCTTCATCCACCCATTACAGAGTTCTGTAACTAGAGGAAATAAATATTGCAACTGGCAAATATAATATTTTATCCCTCTGGTCCCTTCCCATTTTCTCAACTTTTATCATCTTCCAAAATTGTTTCTGTTTCAATTATTCAGTTGTTTTGTTGTTTTGCACTTTGTTTTTACCCCTAAAAATGTCTTCTTGGTGAGATAGCTCTGCTCAGCTGGAAAACAGCATTCTGATGAGTAAATATACATCCAGGTTGGTGAACCCAACAGATGGGCCAAGCACATCAGTTTTCTGACCCTTTTCTCTGAGCAGCTGAAACCCTCACTGGTTTGATAGATCAATGTGCTTCTCAAGTCCTTACAGCCTTGCTCTACCTGCTTTGGGGTGACATTGCAGGACAAGATAGTTCACCTGGCCATTTGGGGGTCTCTCTGTAGCTGCAAGTGGCTCCCCTCACCCAGGTCCAGATCTGTGCTCAAAGACAAGAGGCTGCACCCATTGCCACGCTGGCTCAGAGGAACCTGGCTGCTCGTGTTTCTCTAGCGCTCTGGCTTGCTGCATAACTCAGGCTAAATCCTGGCACAAATAAATTGCTTAATCTTGAGATCTGAGCACACAGTGGTGTCAGCGAGGTGGCAGAGGCAGTTTAGAACTCCCTGTGTGCTTTGTTCCTGAACCTCAGCGTGCAATTCCAAAGCTGTCAGGGTTTTCCGCCAGGCCTGTGCCATACCAGGAGTGAAGTTAACCATCACGGTTACCTTTGCTGTCAGAGCCCCTGCAGTCCAGGCAGGAATGCAAGCACAGGCTGGTAGCCAGCTACCCTGAGACTGTGGAGCTGCTGGACTTCAACAGAAATCAACTTGTAACACACAGACTATGTCGGTGGGGGAAGGGACAGCACTCTATCCATGGCCACCCACTGCCTAGGAAAAGTCTGGCAGCAGGGGTGTTATTCTTGTTCCATTGGCAATCGTGGGACTTTTGCTAGACTTGATCCTAAATGAATGCATTTTTCTGACCCGGAGTCCTTTTATGTGGTTCGGTATGGAAAACTGCCATGGTATTTGTCACAAAAAGTCCTCGCTGGCTAATCTGTTTTTAGGATTGTTGATGGTTTATAAATTAGAATTATTAGTCAAACATTGCTCTGTGTATGCAAACTCCTACAGACTGGGCTATAGGGCCAGCATGGAACCACCTTTCGAACTATGGCAAGTTGTTTTGACAGAAGAGAGGTAGTCAGAGCAAAACCAGAAGGGTATGTAAGCAATTTACCCAACACATACTCTAACATATCTTAGGCACAGTATTGTCCACGGAACATTTACAAATCCCCCGTAAAAGTGAACTTCTTACACCTCAAGACTTTGGTAAGTTCCATTTAAATGTGCCATATCTCTGTGACAAATGCCTTGTGTTTTCTCTCTGTGTTAAACAGAACAGGAACACATTAGCAACTCAAAGAGGTAAAATTAGGTGAGTGTGCTAGTTCTCTTTAATCAAAGCACAAGTCCTTCAGCAGTGCTTCAGCCTGCCCTTCCCAGGCATTCAGGATGCCCACTCCAGAGGTGAGTGAAAGCTACATTTACAGGTGAAGAACCCTTCACGGCAGCACGGCCACAAATCCCAAGTCAGGAAAGTTCTGTTACTGACAATAGCCTGAAATTACAGGAAAAGGAAAGCTGTCAGGCGCTTATGTACATCCATGTGTTGCTGTGCTAACCCGACTCAGATGTCATACCGCCAGATTCCCTCACTCTCTTTGTATTCCAAATTCCCTGTCCATCCAATTAGCATGAGTAAAATGACATAAAATCATATATAGTGCTAAATTTTATGACATGTAGATCTGAGTCTTGAACTGAAGAACATTCAAAACAGCAAAAATGTCTCAAATAATATCATCTCTGTGTTTTTTTGTCATTCCACACCTGGCTGAGTTTCAGAACCCCTTTGCCCACTTTCTGAATGCACCTTCTTACAAAAGAATGTTTCTGGGGAAATGCAGAACGGACGAATAATGTAAACCCAATAGGGATTAACTAAAAAAAAAAAGGGAATTTGGAGCCAGTGGCCCTCTCTACCTCTAAAATAAAGTTTGAAACTCAGAATGGGCAATGTCATCAAATGTGAAAGAAAAAGACCATGTTAGCTGCTCCTGATGCCCTGAAATTAGGCCACTTTCATCTGAATGATATTTCAACTGGAACGTGTATCTTTTGTACTAGTGCCATGTGACAATCTGTCCCTGCAGTTTTGGTAACTATTTTTGGCATCAGACTGGCTCTGATAAACTTTCTTTCTTTTTTTGTCTTATCCACATAAACATAAATTCACAGCTTTGGGAGAATGACTGCCTTAACTCGTAGTTTTTATAGTGATAGAATCCAAATTCTGTACATTCTGCTCTTTTCCTAGGAATGCTAATTACAAAATTAATACAATGTGCAAAACAACGGACAAATCTAAAGATCAAATGGGAGGGAGAAACCAAAACCAAACTCCTGTTTACACTAACACTGAGTGTAACAACACAGAGAACTATACTTGCCGTCCCCCAAAATAAATTTCATTTAAGAACTAACTAAATATATTTGCTTTGATATGTCTTTCAGCCACAGGACTCCACTCTATTTTTTTTTTTACATGGCAACCTGAAATATGTTGTTTGTTTTGTGTTTGGCAAAAGATATTAGAAAGATTAGAAATGTTTACATTATTCACGGTCACATTAGAATGAGAGTGTGTGACAGCTGCTAACTGCCTGGAATATATGCAAAAGTTCTCCAATTAGCTTTCTACATACATATGTACGTGTGTGTGTGTATTAAAAAAAAAATTAAAAAAGAAAAGAAATATCTATAAGCACACATACAGCATATATAAGTATACAAGGTCAGCTACCAGACAATTCTTCTGGAGCATTTGCTACAGCAGCTGAGAGAAGCAAGGCTAAAAGGCAACTTGAACAAGTCGTAAATCTACAGTGGCAATTTTTCCTTGCCCAAATTTGCTGGGTAACTTCTCATGTAGAGGAGGGTGCTAAAGCAACGATTTGAACTTTCTCCTTGCTATGTAGCCATAAAACCCCACACCACTTTTAATTCTTTTCACCTCTCAGGGGAGAAAGGATGGTCAAACTGTGTTACCTCTCTAAAAGATGCACATGTGTCTCTGAGTGGAGATCTCCCTTCCTTGGATTTCTGGGCAATGGCAGTGTGAAAAGACAGAAAGGCAGCCTTTCCCTACTCATACTTGATGTTTTTTTCATCTAGCACTATCAAAAGGCAAGTTATGACACACAACTAAGAGAATTAATTTCGTGTGATGGCAAACAGTAGAGATGTGCTCAGCTTCTCAAACATCAGAGGACAAAAATGTGTGAAGCTGAGCCTGTGCTCTACATATGCAGAGTAAGACAATATGCACAGAATACCAACCTACCACACATTCTATCATGTAAGTGAACGTATTTTAGCCGTGTCTGCAGCTACAACTTAACTGAGGCTAAGCAGCCACTCGTGTTTTTCAGAGGTACACATTGTCAACAATGTGTGATTTTCAAAGTGTTAACAATGTGCAGCCACAAAGTATTATTTTGAATTTTTCTAAAAAAAGTGATCACAAAAAAAAGCAAAACCTAAATTGCTGAAAAATGCAAACTCATAGACTTCAGAGTTTGGACATAAGATGCACTGCCAAAAACTTAGAGCCTATAAAGTGATCAGGGCTGAACTTGAGATGTTCATTTGGTTGAAATATTTCCCTGCTTTGTTTGGTCTTTGTTGGCTGGGGTTTTTTTGTTATTTTCATAGTTTTGTTCAGCTCAGTCAGTCAGGCCAAGTTAAGACTGTGTTTTTCTGCAGTATGGATACAGCTCAAGTGTCAAAGGTAGTGGTGATTAATACATCCACATTTTTCCCAGTCTGGCAAAGCCTACGTGATCCTTAGTTTCTTTCTTTTCTCAACCTCTCTCCTCCCTTCACTTAGAACATGCTCTAACCCACAAGTTAGACCCTGAAAAAGGGAATTCCATGACTGGACAGAGGCACATGGGGTCTAAAATACAAAACATTCCTAAATTTGACATTAGCTGCAGTTGCTTACGAGCCACTGCCTCACTCCTGGTTTAACACTGTTTACAAGAAAAGGAAAGGAATGGTCAGCATATGTTATGGAAAGAATGAGTGACCCTGGTGGAATGGGTACCAGAGATCCTGTACATTGCTCGCTGGCAAGACATCTGGTTTCAACTATGGGGCTTTTATTTAAGAACTGATGAATAAAGGCTCCTGATATCCAAGTACCACTGCTAACTCTAGTGACAGAATTTCTCTGCACGTCACCCCTACCACCCTGCACTAGTGATGGTGCACAAGCCAGCCTGTTTGCAAACTACACTGTGTATTCAAGATATGCAAATGTTTGATTGACATCTAACTTGGAGTTGCCACTACCACATTTCAGTCATCAAGCCAGGCTCGGCCATCATTTAAACACTCAGGTTAGAGTGTGACATACAAGTAGTATTACATCTTTGAAAGAAATTAGCCTGTAGAAATTTCTTCTCCATTTTACTAAAAAAACTTTCCTTCAGAAATACTTAAAAGTCTGAAATTTACCTCCATATTGCCACTGAACTGGAAACATCATCATCACAACACAAAAAAATCAGTTAAATACCCATGGAAAGGACATTCAGATAGATGTAATGCAGACAAAATGCAAATAAGCTCCAAGAGCCAGATTTTTAAAACGGTAATTCACTGTTACTGGGAGGGAGGAGATGTTTATGGTCATCTTATCCCAAAGGCCACCACATACAATATTCCCACTGACTTTAATAGTTATAGGAGGTGCAGATTTATGGCTGGGTATAAGGATGTTTCAGTCTTCACCTCTTCACCTCTTATTAGCACTTGTCTTCTGCTTCCTTGCCACAGTTTAAGCAGTCCCAGATGCTGTTCAGTTCCAAAGCTCCCCTCCAGCTCCCATAAAATCAGAAAAATAGGATCTTGTGGAGCACATTGTGAGTGGTAGAGATGGGGCAGAAGGGCAAAGGGGAAGGATTCTCTGTAGAATATTGATGAGCAAAGGATGGTTTCAACTCACTGCTAGTTAGAGTTAAATCCAATGTTGCCCTTAATATTACACATATTTTCAAGCTTAATGCTTTTACTAGTATAAGTACATTCAGCAATCTCAATCCATTTAATTTAATTTATTAGTAAGAAAACTTAGCAATGAGAGGTTAATGCATGTCAATCAGAAATGTGAAGAAACAAACCTATATAAATTTAAAACAAGTATACATTTTTCACTGCCTTCATGAATGAATCTGCTTAGGCATTTCAAAATTACAGTAATTTTGGCAGTTATAATTTCAATGATTAGGATAAATGAATCTATGAAATCTTTATTTAGAATAAAAGAATTGAAGCTAATGCTATTTTATTTGAATAAGAATGTATGGAACTGACTTTATCCTAACACTGCTATTTAAAAATATCACTTACATTGCTCTAAATCTGGAAGAGTTTCCTACAGAATGTCTTGGGCTGTAGGGTAATGTGGAGAAATGGATATAATTATCTCTGGAGAGGAATATATTCTTCTCAGAGTATTACAAGTCCTGCAGTTTATGAATGATACTTTCTCCAGTGCTGTGGCAAAACAAGAATTCTCGCTTACCATATTCTAGATGTAATTACGAAAGATGGTTTAGTCACTTTGTCTCTTCCTACCTCTGCCAGAAGGTCAAGATTCATATAAAGATACATAACTGCCTCTCCAGTATTCTTTTTCTTAGTAGCCAAATGCCTCTCCCTTTTCTGGCAACCACACACCTCGTTATTGTGTAGTCAGAGATTGTGCCTGTAATATTGCATTTAAAGTGGCACGCAGGGGGCAATTTAGCAATGATACACACATGCATCAAATGCCACCAGCATTCAGTTTTGAAACTCCCTCGCTTTTTTTCTAAGCCCTTCCCTACACCAATAAATAAAACCCACAACAACAAAAAGAAATACCTTCTCCTTATTAGACTGCCAGAGATCTCAAGATCTAGTTGATATCTATTCCAATATCTGGTTCCAATTTGTCTTTGTGGAAGGGAAGCCAAAGCCTTGCTTTTCCTCCTCCCTGCAGAATGCAGCCAAAATGTAGCCTAACCTGGGTGCACCCACCCACACTCACCCGTGTGCGCATTCTGGTTATGGCTCGAGTTAATAAATTTGATTAGCTCGTACAGTACTCCAAGCCAGCAGCCCACAAGGCAGGTTCAACCAATACCTTTGCTCCACTCACTGCTCTCAGCAGACCACCAAGGCTCTAGTTTGTATTTTTAAACCTGGGTTAAATTGTGGCGCTAACCACAAACCATTGTATGCGATTAACAGTGGGGTTCCAATGACTGACTGACAAACAAAATCTTAGCACACTGAGCCTGCTTCTCCCAGTAGTAAACACATGTTATTAATGAAATGATTCTAACTGGCTACACAATTGGAAGCTTTTTTCTTGATTGACAGACTATGCTTTTCTCTACAGGCAAAATAAAGAGGGCACAAAGAGTACACTTGTATTTTTTATTTTGTGAAGTAAAGACATGAAACTATTGCAATAATCTCTCCATTCAGTCATAGCCCAATGGGACTTTTCTCTGAGTGATGTATTACCTTGATACACAAGCTCTGTTTCTATGAACAGAAGGGACTGAAATTTTAAAAAGTGCTGCCCTCCAACCCTTATTGCTCCCTTTCCATTGTAGACCCACACCTCTGTCATCACTGACACAGCTTAACAGGAGAACAAATGACTGGGGGAGAAAAGGAACATGTCAACATGCATGTGGCATGAGATCATGACACCATCCCTCAAAACCACTGCAGACTGGTACAGTTAATCACCAGCTGCTGGAAACAAGGCTCACTAAGCTAGACTGGATATTGAGCAGCAGGGTGGAACAGATGGGCTTGCTCATTCCTAGGCACTGGAAGTTCATAGTCTCCAGAAGAAACAGCAATGGCCAAAAAACAGGATGGGAAGCATTACACAATTTCACCATGCCTTTTTTGTTTCCACAGGGAGCGGATGAAACACATATCCAACACATCTTTAATGAAACAATTCATACCAAGATTGTCATCACAACTGTCAGGGCCCCTAAATTGGACCTACAATATCAGGCATGGGATTTAGTTACACATTCAGTAGCTGTGTTCTTCAGGCTGTGAAGCAGCCCTCCTTACTTCAGTCTCTCCCTGGACAGCTCATACATGCTACTATGGTGTCATTGCCAGGCTAGAGAGTAGAAAGAGGAGGCAGGGGGATCTATCAGTGCTGCTGCCAGAATAGAAAAATGCAAGTTTTTAGCCAGATTCTGATGAAATGGCCCCAAGTTATGGGTAGTTCACTCACCTGGATTATCATTACACCTAACAATGCCATTGTAGCCAGTAAACAGTAACACACGTTACTCTCACAGTAAACTTGCTCCTGTGCCTCCAAAAAGGTTTGGAATATTTGTCTCATATAGCCCATCATGGCAGTCTGCACAGCAAAACTGCTATCATTACACCACATGCTTGGCCTCGAGTGCTGCAAAGAGAGGATGGGAGGAAATACTTGACTTTCAAGGAAGGTTCTTATTGGGGAGCAGAAAAGCAGCATTTCATACTGAGCACATTCAGCACTCCACTATCATCACCTTTTCATGCCTTTTTTCATATCAAACACGCTAAAAGGAAAGATCAATATTAATATTCCTATTTTGAGGTTATTCCAAGCAATTGTTGCATCACCTACATGTGAATGGCAGTTTTTTGGAGTAAACAGTCAGTGTCCATGGAATTCACTGTTTCATTTCAAAGAAACAAGTTGTGAATGCTGAAAGGAGATTTCTTCCATGCAAAAGGTCAGAGTTCATGTTAGAGCAATCTGTCACAGTTGAGTCAGTGATATTTCCATGCTGCCCTGCTCTCCCTGTATGTGGTATACAGCAAACTGAACTGGGTTTGCTTGATCACTTTTTATAATTTATTATTGACCTCCCTATGAGAGACAGATCTCACATCTCAGAACTTTGCAGCTTTCTTGGGCAGAAGAGTAAATTTATGGGTGGGAGGGAACAGAAAGTTAGAAAGGGAAGGACTGGAGGGAATGAAACAGCACTAGTGCAGTCAGGCAGGATTATGTGTCAGGCTGTGATGCTGCCTTCTAAAGGCACATGAGGTTTGGTGTGGATTTCCTCCAAACAACTAATGCAGATTTTCCTGGATGTTTCCTGAAGTCTGATATCTGCTGCATGTCTGTGCACCCACTCTTGCCCTTACTCTTTTCTGTTCATGGGGGAATAAAATTCTGCTTCCTCTGCAGAAGTGACCCAAACTAGAAAGCCAGTTGTTACTGCTCCTTTTTGTGGCTAGGTAATAGCCACAGGCTTAAACTAGACATTCTCTTTAGATTCTGCTTCTGAGGATCATTCTTCCCAAGAAGAGAAAAGTTTTTCTTCAAATAGAACTTCAAGGAAAGAGCTAAACTGCTTTTGCTGCTTAGTTAGTATAGCATTATCTTCTGATTCCCTCATTAACAATAGAGTGGCAAACAAGACTCTCCCACCTTCCACAGAGAAGAGCAGAAACGGCAAAAACAACAGAAAATAATCCAGCTATAAATTGCTTTAAACGCTATACTTACGCAAGGATTTCATTCAAAGCATTTTTGAATCACTCACAGCATGGAATATTTCAAAACAAGGTGACATTGTCTCATTAAACCTTAGAAATTAATAGGTAACCTTACACTTGTTGGAAATAGTTTCAATGGGATCAGTGACTTAAACAAACACGTATAAATGCTGATGCTAATTTGCATTATTATACAATAAGAATCATGCGAAAGGTAATCTAACATACTGCTAGCCAGGGATTTCTGTCTCTCAAGAACCAAGGAGTGAGAGAATATGGAGTCTGGGTTTTATTGCTCCAGCTTGGCTGGCTGTGATGAGGGCTTGGTTCTCCTATCATAAAGCACAGGCATATCCTGTTGTCAATTAGACTCACCGGTATTCCGGGGCAGCAGCATTGGGCCCCTGGGATGTTGTATAGTTTGCTTTGCTATGTAAACACCATGAAGTAATCCAGGCAGTGAAGGACACAGATGAGCAGGCAATTTGCAGCATACTAGGCAAAAGAATAAAAGGTCTGTGAGCGAGAGTCAGAGAATAAATAGTAACAACATCCCTGGGATATAATATCCACTGGTCTGGAGTCATGAAAAATATATACAAAAGAAAGTTAAGGGACTCATTAAAATAAAATACATCTGTGTTTTGCTTCTGTGGATAAGCCAAGAGAAGGACATATTGTAGGGGAAAAATTTTGTTTTAGTTATCCACTTTGATTTTAGCACATACCAAATATAGCTTCAAGGTGGATTTTTTTTTGTATGGAACCTATGCTGGGACCTTTTAAGTGGGCTTTGAATGAAGCTGTAAAACCAAACATTCATTCTGTACCTGTTTCTCTCTTTTGGGAAAGTAAAATGTAAAAAAATGTCCTTGGACACATTTTGGAGCAACTTAGGTCCCCTTTGTTTGAAAAGGCAGTTCCACATTGTCCTTGAAAAATCTATGTCCTTGAAAATAGACATTTGATACCAGCATAAACTTGTACAAAAATGGGACCGCAACAGATTTAAGCATGTGCTCCCGAGTCTTTCTTCCTCTCCTTTTGGACACACAGAAATGAGATATTCAGGATGTTTAAAACATATCAGCCTTCATTGATCAAAGAAAATGCATGAATCCATGTTTATTAACAATGTTGGTGTTTAAATAGAGCTAACCACAGCACACCAACATAAAAATATTTGCCTTAGTCCCTTGGTGCTCTTTGTTTATGGCATTCAGCATAGAGAGCTCCTTCCACCCTCCCATTTATAAATAGTGCTTCGCTGATGGTAGTCTTCTATTATCAGTTTTACAACAGCATGTCATTCTGTCTTTGAAATTTCTAGATAACACTGTGGAAAAATTGCATGGTTTACTGTTTTGAACACAGGCTTGAGAACCAGCATTCCTGGTTTCTGTTCCTCTCTCTGTCAGCACTTTGCTCTGTGACTGAGGCCAGGTTACTCATCTTTTCTCCTCTTTGTTCTGCTACATCTGCCATTTTCCAGATCCTTCATCCATCCTCATTTGGAATAGGTGCAAGCAGTTTTCTGGAGTTTTGTCTCGCAACTAACAACAGAATAGAAACTACTGAGGGGCAAGGGAATAGAAACTACTGAAGGCAAGGGATAGAAAAGACAATCTCTGTCCCAAGGGATTTTGTTTGTAGTGAAAAGGCCAGAGATTTCACAAGAAATAAAACCAAGGCAGCAATGTGACCAGCCCTATGCTCTGTTCAGTACTCCTAGAAGGAGCAGCTTAGCACTCCTTGAAAAAAAAAAAAAACAACTGTGGAACTGTGGGAAGAGGGGATGTGGAGATGCATGGCAAAGAAATAAATTCAGAAAAAAAAATAGAGAGGAAGAAAAAATAGAGAGGAAAAACCAAAAAAGGTACAGTAGAAGCTTCTGTTCAACAGCTCAAGCACATCTTCCATGCCAGACCATGTCGACTGACCAGCCACAACTGGATAATCCTGGGCAGTCGGTTATTGACTTCCCTGGCTATGGCAGGAAGCATCACAGCAGGAGCCAGCAGGGCCAGTCTGGACATGCCTCTCACAGACAGCACTAAAACTGCTTGTTAGGAATTATCATCAGTGCTTAAGTTTCCTCTCTCCCCTCCTCGTTCCTTCCTACCGGAATGAAAATGTCAGCTCCTCATTTGACAGGGCCAAGGCAAAAACAGTTGGCACAGAGCAGGCACTTTTCAAGGGCTTTTTGTAGTCTTTTAGTAGGGAAACATCTGAGGCCTCAATAAGCAGTAACATTGGAAAAGAACTAAAATCTCCTCTTTTGCTAGAAACATACAACATTTTATATAGCTGACAGTACAGCCTGCTAGAAAAGACTGTAAGGCAGGTCACTATTCTAGAGACAGTGAGTTAATGGGGAGGTAGAGCACACACAGATTCAAACGTAGCATTTTTTTTTTGTTCAGACAATGACAGAATAAAAATAGATTGGTTTATGACAGTGTGAGCAATGGATCTGCCAAGCTGAATTTAAACTCAGCTCCACAACAGAATTATGTCCCATCAAGTGGCATGACATGCAATATTTCATTTGCTGGCTCACTACTACACTGTCTGTGAGAAAACATAAAACCAGTTTCTTTGCAGCCTCTATTATTCATATTTTCTGAAACTGTGTGGTATTAATTAATCAGAAAGGAAGGCAGAATTCTTATATGAAATATTTTTTTCCATTTCGATGCTAATTAAAACAAGCTGAGCACAAAAACTGTAAGAACGGCTCATGATCACTAATTGTAAACAACGAAATGGGAAATATACTTACCCAAAAGATTTCCATTGATTCACTTTTAATATTACTTCTTTTTTTCTCCCTGAATGAATTACAGAAAGCTGACTTTTTTTTCCTAAATAATCAATCTTCTATTCATAAAATTGAAAAATTCAGATATTTTATCACCTTCATTTACTATTGCACTGGAAAATACATTTCAGAACATGACAGTTAGTTTATAGTTAGATAAATTATTGCTTTACTTTAAAGCTAGCCAGAACCCCACCTTCCTGTGCTGGCACTGTACAGCCCTTGGGATTTCCAGAAGAGAAGTCATGACAGCAAAGATGTCATGAATTCCATATTTTACACAAATGTATGCATAAATTTATATTATTCAGCTGGTGAATTCTGATAAGGTAATTGTTCATATTGTTCAACTCTTTAAATAGGTAATTTAAATCAGAATCATAGAAAGGTTTTGGTTTTAAGGAAACTTAAAGATCCTCCAGTTCCAACCTCCCTCCCAGGGCAGGGACACCTTTCACTAGACCAGGTTGCTCAGAGCCCCATCCAACCTGGCCTTGAGCACTTCCAGGGATGGGGCACCCACAGTTTCTCTGAAAGAGCCATCCTGATCCATAAGGTATATTGGAACAGAAAATAAGCATGACATTCTCAGTTCTGAAGATGGCCAGTGTCAGGTCTGAAGTGAATATGTAATTTACTGTATTATATCAACAACCAAAATTGAAAGTTTTCATCAAGAAACATGTTTTTAATATATAAAATTGCAAACCCCATTTGCTGAGCAAGACCTGTGTTTGTGAACCTGAGCCAAGTAAAAGCACAGAATCAGAGCAACACAGCACCTGGGAAATTTTTTCATTACTTTTTTTTTTTCTATTAGCACAGGAAATCTAAGCTGATGACAAATCTATCAGCCAGCTCATTTTAGATCTCCAGTAAACAACAGTGGTCATAAGCAGGGGAGGATGGATTTCTTTATTTTAATTTCTTTCTTTATTTTAATTTCCATTAAAAATTGGCTTTTGCCACAAAATTCTTGACAAACCAGAGATTTGCTTGGTGGTAGAGACAGAGAAGCTCTGTTTATCCCAGTCTTGTACTGCTGCTCTCCTTCACATCTCTAACTCTTCCTAAATAAACACCCCAGCTCCCTGTTGAGGACATTTCACATGACAGGCTCCCCACTAAATAACACCCCACTCCTTCTTTCAGCTCTTTCTCAGATGATCCAGTGGTTAGGACAGAGAGGACAGCAAAGGAGAAACAGTCCAGGAATATCTGGGGGAGGACATGGGAACAGAGAGAGAAAGAAGGTCAATCATTGCATTCCCCGTGCCATCTGGCAAAACTCCTCTGGGGGAGTCCCTAGCTGGGACTTGGTGAAGACCTATTTGCAGATGAGTTCTGGGAAATAACAGCTTTTCCTTAATTTCCTTTCAGTGTTGAGTTTCTTCATTTGCTCCTAGGCTGGATTTCAGCCCACCAGACAAAACAGTTCCGCCAGAGCTCTGTGTCCGTCTCTCTGTGCTCCTCTCGGGCTCAGGGGATGCAGCTACAGGCTGTCTGTCTGTCATTCACAACTTACTCCTGAGGAATCCAACTGTACAGAGAGATGCTTGATTAGCTTTGCCTTCTCCAGAGCATTTCTCCAAGAATTAAAGCCTTAGGGGACTTCTGTTCATTTCCACAGGAAACTAATGTTTCTAGATTTTCATTGTTGCCTTCCTCCTTCATTTATATGATAATATCATACTTGGGCATTAATATATATTTGATTTTCTGTGCATATGGCATCAAGGACTCTTCAAAATACAATGATACACTAGAGGAGGCATTTGTTTAGAAAAAATCTGCAGCAATTAAGACTTAAAGAGTGACAGTAAAGCCACTGAACTTAGAACAATGACCACAGAGGAAGATAAAACCAAAGGTGTTGGAAGACTATTATTTTCCTTCTGAATCTATCAAAATAGTAAGCATGTTTCTACTAAAAAGAGAACACAGAAAATTGAAGGATCCTGATATTAATAAGTTATTTGAAGCCTTAAAGACAAAATTAAAATCACTTAGCCGAATTTTTTTTATCTCTGAAAAACCTTGCAGAAAACATTTCTCATCATTTGCCACTTCAAGACTATTCTAAAGAGGTTACAAGTTGTCACAGATACTGTACTGTTCTTTGACCAACATAAAGACAGAAAACCAGATATGTCTCCTGTAGAAATGTGCCCAAAACCTGAAAATAATTGTGGATCCTCAGTGGCCCACCCACAGACTCAAAAGTAGAGCAAGTAAAAATATTTCTTCCTAGACTACAGCAACTTTTGCACATCTCTGATGAAACAAAGATCAGTGCGGCATCCTGCTAATGTAATACAGTCTGTATTACATTATTATTATTATGTATTACATTATTATGTATTATGTAATATTACAACGAAATCCCCTGAAGAATTCACAGAGTACTGGACTGGACCTGGGGTGATTCTGTTGCTGGATGCCCTAATGGTCATCTATGATCTTACAAAACTAACCTTGTTTGCGCTTCATAGGAGGAACTTGCAAAAATACCTTCCTGCCTTTTCAGAGTCGTTAGTGAGCTACACATGAAAAGGTATTCTTCTTTCCACTTATTTCATGGTACATACATTTTATACCACAAATTCTAGAATTTGGTAGATTTTTGTAGACTAATAAAAACCTGCATTTCTTTCTCTGCCAATATTCAAACCTGACTATTATAAAACACAAACATTTTTGTTGTTCCACTGCTGCTCTCTGTAGGATTAGAATCACAAGAAGTACATGTGAATCAGATCACTGAAACTGAATAAAATGCCAGTATTTTCTATTAATTTAATGGGTTCCTAGTATCTCTCAGGGAAAAAAGTTTCTTTCTTAATATTTATTTTGGACACCAATGCTTTAAAAATACTCACTGGAAGCACATTAAACTAAAGCTTACTTACTACAACCAGTAAAAGATTTAAGGAATGTCTTTTTACCCTTCAGATTTTTAAAACAGAATGTCTCTTCCTATGCAAAAAATCAAGAACCAGAGTTGAGACAAATTTTTGAAGAGCTAAGGTCATTTTGTTGTTTGCAATCTGTGCTCCATAAGAAGAATTATACACTCGTAGAACTGATGATCGAGACAATGAACTGACACTAGTAAAACTTCAGCTCCTCATGCAGTTGAAATTGCATCAAGTATCTCTTCCCTTTGTTGCTCACTTTTAAATACCGAGGAGTGGTTTTTGGCACTTCTTCTGAAGGGAAGAGGTTGCTCTAGTCTCCAAATTTTTTCTTCACTGGTGCCTTGCCAGTTGTGCTCATTGTGCTACATGGTGTAATAGAGAAAACAGAGTCAGTCCAGCCTGCTAAACTCATTTTCACTTTTCAGTGAAATAAGTTTTTACCAAATTTTTAAAAGGTGAAAAGCCAGTTCATTAACACAGTAAGACTGAGAGGTTTGAAGTCTAGAAGTTAAAAGTCTTCCATTGTAAACCCAAGTAATATATTACATGCCATACAGATTAAGATCCTCCAGAAGACACATTTGTTCCAGAGATGGTTACACTCCATGGAAGGTAACTCTCAAATCTCTGTGGGTAAAGGTTCTTTTTGCAGAGGAAGAAAATATTTTCTAATGAGAGAATTTACTGGAAATACTGTAAATTCATGCCACATAAAGATGACTGGTAACTCCTTCAGCATCTTCAGGAAGGACAAAACCTAAAGCCAAAGGGGTGTCAAATTACTTCAAGGTTTTCCTTTGCCTGACCTGCATGAAAACTTGAAGCTTTATTATAAAAACTGAACTGACTGGCTTGCATTTGTTGAGAAAAGGCATCAACATCTGTTTCTGGTCTTTTGCTGAAGAATCCCTTCAGCTGATCATTTGGATTGGTTTGTTTCCATAGGCCCATTTCTTCCAAGTTCGGATAAAACAAACCTCTCCTGTGGGCCTGATGGTTTGTGTTCAGAATTCTTGGTTCATGTGGCAGAGATTCTCTGTATTATATTGCTAACATATTATCCTTCTTGAAGAACACAAAGCCGGCTATGCCTTGGCATGTTTCTGTATGTTTCCTTCTCTAGTTTTAAAAGATCTGGTGAAAGCGTGGAAATGGGATCCTGAGAAATCCCCCATGGTCAAGGAAAGTTATGTGTGTGGGCATGTATTTCTGTATCTATAAAAAGACATTTGTCACATATGTCAGTTACAGTATTCTAGAAGGAAGTCTTTAGTAGTTCTTTAGTAGCAAATCTGCTCCTAGGTGTAACAAATAATGCAGAGTTCACTTTACAGCTCTGCCTTAAGCATGATTTCAAGGTTAGGCTTTGATTCTTATGTGTCTATGTGTAACTAGAATTATGGTCATGTCCCAGATTCAACGAAGAGGAATTAAAAAGCACTTGTATTTTTAAGTCTTATCCCCTTTACACAGGTTTTCTGAAACTTTCCTGAAAGCCCGCATAGGGGAATAGAAGAGTTCTGGGACCCTTACTTCAAGAAAGACATTGAGGTGCTGAAGCGAGTCCACATAAGGGCAGTGGAGCTGGTGAGAGGTCTAGAGAGCAGCTAGAGAGGGAGCTGGGGGTGTTTAGTCAGGAGAAAAGGAGGCTCAGGGGAGCCATTACCATTCCCTAAAACTACCTGAAAGTAGGTAGTGGCAAGGTGGAGGTCAGTCTCTTCTTTCAGGAAACCAGCAACAGGACAAGTGGAAATGGCCTCAAGCTGAGCCAAGAGAGGTTCAGGTTGGACATCAGAAAGAATTTTTTCACTGAAAGGATGGTTAAGCACTGAAACAGGCTGCCCAGGGAGGTGGTGGAGTCACCATGCCTGGAGGTGTTCAAGAAATGACTGGACATGGCACCTACTGCTACGGTTTAGTTGCTGTGGTGGTGTTCAGCTGAAGGTTGGACTCTATGATCTTGGAGGTCTTTTCCAACCTAAATGATTCCATGATTCTGTGAAAATGACAGTTTAAAAAGTTTGTCCTCAAGGAAGGTTTGAATCTCTTGCACAAAACTAAAATGAAACCATAAAACATGCATCTTAGAGTGAGACTCACATTCTGCTGATTCTCCCCATGGGACAAAGTACTTTCTTAAGAGCAGAGAAATGTAAAGTCACAACAAGTTTATTTGGGGAGACAAAATTACAAATATACAGACATTCTAAAGCTGTGATTTGTTGTAAAATGTTTTACTTGAGCACTGTAACATATGAAAAGTAAGTTTTCAATTCCTTTACATCTCAGAGGAAATAATACTACAAGAAGAAACAGGAAATTACCAAGTCTAGCTTAAGAGAAATATATTGTGGTTACCATAATTCATAAACAGGAGCAATTCTATCAAAGATGCTCTCCCTGACCACCCATATAACTTTTCAGGACACTATTTATATATATGGGGCAACTACACTCAGGAAGCTAGTCAAGGAAAAAGCAGTATTTTAACATAGTTAAACGTGTTAATATAGAATGAATGAAACTGCTACTTCTTTCTCATCTGAGGATATTTACATATTTACAGTGGAATTTTTACCGTTTCATCATCTTATTTCTCGTGAAAGAAGAGCAAGCATTTTCTTTATTTTCATTACAGCATCAAACCCCCAGAGGATGAATGGCGGGCACAAACACTGCTCACGGCACATTCTGCTCAGAATGAAAGGGCTCTGTGACTGCTGTGGAAGGGCACAGGGACAGCTGAGGCAGTGCCACTGCAGCCTGCAAGAGTTAGAAAAACCTGCCATGGACCACAAAGTTCCCGCCTGGTCTTGCATGTTTTGGAGAAGGAGATTCACTGAAGCACTGTTTTTAAACAGGTATAAAAAGCCCTGGTTTTCCAATATCCATAGCATTGGGGAATGCAACCAAATTCTGAGTGCTGTGACCAATAGAGGTACAATAAAACACAAAAACATAATAAAAATACTTTCATTTTCTTATTTAATTTCAGTTATACACAGTCTTTCGAGTGCCAGCTGAAGAAGATTCAAAGCTTTAGTCTGATTTCCAGTCACGTTACAAATACAGACTTCTCTGTATATAATGATCACAGTTTTATTTCTGTTGAGTAAAACAGTTTTGTCTGGAATCTAATCTTAATTTCATTGCACCAAATATAAAAAACAGTTACAACTTACTGAGGGGTGGTCCCTTCCTTTGCCAGGGAGCAGAAGAATAAAAAAGACTTCATTTGATTAGTTTAAAAAATGCTTACAGACATTCCCAAAGACTCAGTGAAATCTACTCTGAGAATGCTTTCAGAAATGCAGAAAAATCTCTAAGAGTGACATGTTGTTGTAACAAAGGTTACTTACAGTGGGAAACAATATATGAGCAATTTGAGAGATGAGACAGTTACCCAAGGTTCTGCATTTGAAATCAGAAAGGAAGAGGAAAGTGTCAACAGACATTTACAAACAGGCAAAATAACTATCCAGGCTAAAATCAGCACTGTTTTAGGGCAGGGGGAAAAGCCTCACAGAAGACTTCAGATTTTCTGAGTGAGCTGTTCTCCTGAAATTATTGGTAAAATATTAAAAACTGAAACATAGCCTTGAAAAAAGCTCTTTGTAAGACTCTTCATATTTCACGGAAAACCCAATTTTTACTTTAGAAAATAATAATTCCCAAAAAATTAACTTATTCTTAAATATCATATGAATTCTGAGGCCATTTCTCTCACTTAAGAAACCTCAGCACCTAGCTAAACTACTTACCTTACAGATACCACATATGGAAATCTAAATTAAATTAAAGTATTGTACAGTTTTTACCAAAATTTGTTTAAAATGTTTTGATAAAAGATGATTTCTTTCTTTTAATGATTGTAGATGACTTTGTCATCCAAATTTATATACTTGGTCCATCATCTTCCTTCAAGAAAATTTCCTTTTCCTGGCAATTTTCATTTTTTATAACTATACTTTTTTTATAAGACACAAGCTACCTTTCAGCATGAGTATTTGAAACGTGAAAATAACCTGAAAATGAGTAAAATGAAAATATGCTACAAATATGTTAGATCACTCAAGATCTACAATTAGAAATCTTCACTCTTCATATAGCTCTCTGACAAATTATGGTTCTTCAGCTGCTGGAAGTTGAAGAACCAAAATTTCCTGCTCATCAAATGTCAATCAATCTCAAACCAGCACACAGAGTTTTCTGTAACACCTGTGACTGGTGTTTTCTTTAGGATTGCCAGAATTTCTCATAATAGTAGCTGAAACTTCCAGATGTTTCTTCAGTGAAGAGCGCTAGTTCTGCTCTCCCATATCAAATCTTACCTAAATACCACCACTTTCTTCTCACAAATATTATCAAACATCACAGCTATCAATATTCTAGGTTCACATTTTACCTTTACATTATTGAGTTAATCTAGCAAAACCTATGAAGTAATTCAGACATGGCAAGTTCTGGTCGAATTGTGTGTTCTGGGTAATTTTCTCATTCCTGAACTAATGACAGCTTCTTTCAGCACTGCTCATGAAACAACCAAGTGCATCTCTTTGGTTTTGTCATCTGACTTACATCATAACATTATTGGGGAATTGAATATTGCTACCAAGTACTTCAAAGTTTTGATCATTAAGGATCCCCCAACTTACAGCACCGTTCCAGTAAATTCTTGAGTCTCTGCTGGCTTGCTTTTGAGTGCATTACCTCCAAAAAGAAACAGTGTAAATCCTACTATTTGGGAAAAAATGCCTTCTAGTTGATCAGACAAAAATCTTCATCTATTTAACTAGTAAAGCATATCAATATCTGATATGATAAATATCAGAATATGCAAAACAATATATTTATTTATACATATTTCAAAACCCACAATATCACCATGCTAGGCAATTCATTTTTCACATTGAATGACATAGGGCATGGAGTAGTTAGAGTGAAAATGAATAAAAATCCAAAATGTCATTAAATATTTATTAGAACATTAGGTAAAAAAATTATTCCAGTAGTAATGTTAAAATTCAAATTGCTTGACTGTTGCTGATCATCACTGTAATAAATAACAGTAATAATTTCAAGGCAAAATTGAGAGAAACTCTACTATTGGGCTGCTGAATTTGAGAGTATTGAAAGACAGACAGCAGATGAGTGGGCCCTAGACTGTCACATGTGAGACAGTTCAAGAATCCCTCCTAAGCCTGCGGAGAAAAAGCAGTGCTATTAAGGCATGAGACATCTCATTCCAAGGCTACACAGGCTTGATGAATCAGGGTTACGAAATGCCCCATTTTTTGTTTACTGATTTTAGGAAGTTTAATTACTAATTCTTATAGTAGTCTTAGACTGCTTATGTCCAGTTAACCAAGGTGAATCCTGCACAGGATACCTGAGCTGGAGCTACAGGGGGATAGAAATTAACATGATGATTTAAAAGCCTCTAGCACTTGGCAAAGAAGTAGCAACAGAGCCTCGATCTGAGAAGTTTTGTGAACATGCTTAAATTTCTTAGTGCTTAAACGAACGAAACCACAGAAATCTGAGGCTTGCCCTTCATGAGCTGGCAGATTACTATTTTTGGCACTCAGTTTTTGTGATGATGTCAGAATGATTATTTTATTGTAATCAAAATTTGAATGTATATGACATTTTGTTTATGCCAGTCCTCTTTTTGTTCTCCATGTGTATAAACAGATATACCAGCACTAAACAACTACAGTTTTGTGTCCGAGACACAGATGTGGAGCAATATGGAGGCCTTCAAAAAGTTCAGGGTTGCCAAAAATAATGTTCCACCTATCATCTTGTACACCAGTGTTTCAGAAGACTTGTGTACCACATACACAGCAATTTTCTACTTGTGTAGTAGAAGAAAAAGCAGGATTTTGCAGGATTTGACTGCTCAAGAAAGATGGCACACCTACAAGTTCTACAGTGAATATATATACCTAATGTATTTTAAGAGTTTCAGACCAATTCTAAACATCTGCATTTTATCAGAATTTCAGGGACATCATTTGAACAAGGTCAGAGCTGTCCATACTGTAGGACCGAACTGCAACTGAATGTTAGCACTGCCACAGTACCTGCTCTTTGCAACAAAGCAGTTATTGGCAGTGGTTCCCCACAAACACACGGGCTATTTAAAGCTACTTACTTCATAAACAGCTTTTAAAAAAACCAACCAAACAACCTTAGAGCTCACAGCCTAAAAAGAAAGCTCCCAGTGAAAACCCCTCCATCAGCTGGCACGGCAGCTTCCCTCCCCATCGGTTCTTTGGGGCGTCTTTAAGGACAGCTGAGCCCGTGCTGCGGCCAGAGGTGTGGCCGTGGTGCCTCCAGGCACTGCTGAGCTGGAGCCCCCACCTTGTAAGCAGCACTGTGAATGCAGCAGCCAGGATCCCAGCACAGGGTTTCTCTGTAACCCCGTGGGGCTGTGGGTATGACTCTTTCTGCCGCAGGCACACTTCTGGTTGTTCTGCAGACATAAGTCACCCCGCTTGATTTTGTGTATCTACGGCTGAGTCAAACTTTCCTCATGCTACCAAGCTCTGCACTGGCAAGATTTCCTTCTGTGTACAGTGAGTCAATATACTCTGACTCTGTTTTCAAGATTCTAGAAAGACAAGGCTAGAAAAGCAGTATAAATCATTCCATGTTGGAAATAATTACTTACATTTGAATTCTGTAATCCTTATTTGAACAAAACTCACATAGACCTTAGTGGGAGTTCAGCTCAGTTAATGACTGAAGTACTTGGCCCTTAATTCCTTTTTCTGCCCTGCTATCAGATGTATTATGATTATGAGAAACATCTGTAATAATACTTTACACTTCCATAGCCCCTGACATCTGGAGGCTTCAACAAACTCTCTCTGAAATTACTATTAGCTATTCTTATGTTACTAGGGATGTCAAGTAATTTGCCCAAGCCAGAGATATTATGTTTACGCTTTATGCAGCTCTTAAAAAATTAAATGAGGTTGCACTGATAAATACCATCCATTATACAGCCCATGTATTTATTAACTAAGTGGAGAGAAAGACAACTAAAAAAATGACTGATGCTGAAGATTAAAAGAACCATAGACGCCTAATATCAAATAATGTCAAATTCAGCTCTCCGTACTTGAAAATTTTTGTTTTGCTTTCAGACTCTAGAGATCACTTAACAAACATGAGGCCAGAAGTCTAAGTGGGACAATAATGTGGTTTCTGTTGATGCTTGCTAGCTTGTCTGTCTGTGTTTATCTGAGGGCTGCAGCTAACTGATCACATACCATATCTGTTCCACTGTGGCAAACCAGCACTATTTGCTTTGTTTTTCTACCTCAAGGTACTTAAAAAAAATATTCCAAATATCAAGCAGCCAGTTATTTTATGGGATCTCAGACCTGATCATTTTCTGTCACACAAATGTGGCACAAGGTAAGCAAACACTCAAAAATGCACCTGAAAGGAGGTGTGTGATGTGCATGTCCTTTTAAAAGAAAACCCAACAAATCTATATACTGTAAAGAAAGAAATTACAGATTCATCCCATTATATGAGAGCAGGAAAACCAGAAGAGATGTAATGTCATGAAGGAAGTGCTTGCCAAACTGATCATAAACAGCAACATGTTCATGACAATGAAAGGGGTCTATTTTCAGTTCACAGCTAGTTACAATTCATCCCTCATTGTAAGGCACTCAGTTATCAAGACCCAAGAATAATAGTTCATTGTTCTGTTAGCTCTTTCAGACACTCAGAACCACAGGATTGCACTTCTCCTCTGAGTATTGCTGTCACTGTAAAAATATAGAATGCTTCACAGCTATGTATGTCAGCTGTTATATCCCCTTGTACCTCCTTTATGTGGGCTCTCAGGGTGATAAGACAGTACAGTTCCTCACTTTCTAGACACTTTGAGCTGTAATTTGTCCTTTATCAGATGAAGAAATACTGAATAGAGGCTGAGATAGTTGCTGTGCTGAAGCATAAATGGGCATAGAGCCAAAATGAGTACTTCTGCTTTAAAATAAAATGTATGATTTATCTCTATTAACCCAATCACATAACAATCTACAGAGAGAGAAAGAGATTCCGTTTCAGTCCGAAAAATGTGCTAGGATGTAGTGCCTTGCTGAAGCATTTGAATGGTTTAGAAGTGTAAAATGCATAGTTCACAACCCTAAGTCTTCACATGCATGTTCTTTTAAGGGTAGAGAAATGACTGAAAGCATTGCCTTAGAGGAGGGGGAGTGAACGAAAGTGAGACCAAGTGTTCTGCCTAGCTGCCTACAACTTTTGGCAGCAGATCAGACAAACAAGTTCAGCAGAAAGTCGATGTAATTTTATTGGACCACACTGTCTCAAGCAATTAGAAAAATATTTGTAAAACATCAGATGAGAAGGGGAAATGTGGAGCCCAATAACGCAAAACAATGTTTATAAGACAGAAATTGTGAAACTGGAAGAATAAACATAATTACTCTATCAGCACCTCCAGTTCTGAAGATTACTTAGCTTAAAAGCAAAATGTTTTCTTGTTTCATTTAAAAGAATTCATAATTCAAAAAGTTTTACAAATGCACATGTATATTAACAAATGTTATATATGGATTTTTACTGTGGAGTCGTCACTGCTCATCAACAGAAAATTACATGGTACATGAATGCACTTTAGGTTCTCTGACATTCACATGCATATTTGGGCAAGGAATTCAAATCCATGGCTGGGCAAGAAGGATCATTTTTAGAACCACAGATTCTTTTTAGAAGAACAACAGATCATCCAATGTATGTCTAAGCTGCTCAGATAAATTAATACTGTGTGAGGCAAAATCTTCCTTTGTAATTATTATTTTCCCTCCTTTAAAAACTATGCAGAGACAAACAGTTTTGACAACTTCCACAGTGCAAGCTTAGACACACACAACAGTAAAGATGACCATATGCATTTCTTTTTAAGTTGCTAGCAAGTTCAGAAATTTGTCTGCATCTTAAGTTGGGATATTTGTTCTTTTCTACCAAGTAGAAATATTTCAGTTTCTGCCCCAATTAACATCATAAGACTTGTCACATTAACTGTTCTGTTACAACTCCAGCTACTTAGGCATTAGCGCACGGAGAAGATTTATCTGTTAATTCTAGGATAACACAGTACTGTCTGACTGTAGGCAGCTATCTGAGTAATAGGATTGGACAAAATTCAAGAATTACTCTGTCCATTAGAGGTTCTATCAAGATTAATGATGGTTGTTAATGAATCAGAAGAAGATTCTGAGCTCCCTGGAATTCAGGTGTATTTGGCATATCAATCTAAAACTAGCTTCAGCCTGCTGTCTGTGCTTACCCTTTGTGCAAAAAATCAAAGAATTCAGGCTGTTGAAACAATTGTTTTTACCTGAGTCTCAATGAAAAAGGCAGTGTGACAAACAAGAGAGAAATTTAGGTCAGAGAAGGGCGTTCTAAGCAAAGATTTATGATGCTGAGTGACAGAGGCAGGACTTCCACAAATCCAGGTGGCTTGAAGCCAACAATATGGCAGCCCAGGCTCTGGAAGAATGCTGCTCGTCCTACACTGGGAAGAACTTTTAGGGTAGCAAACATAGAGATCCAGAAGCTGGAAGTGCTAAAAGTTTCAATAGTTTATAGACTACTACAGTTACTCAGTTGCAACCTCAGCAAAAGCAGGAACAGGCCTTTATAACACCAACCATCAAGTTTACCTTCCAGGCTCCATTCCAGTGCCAACATATTCAAATAAAATCCAGAGAGAACAGCCTGTGTTGCCCAAACAGCCTTCTTGTACTGAGCTGTACAGCAGTGATTTCTGGGCAGCCGTGCAAATTATCTACAGTATAACAGACTTTTCCCACAAGCACACTCACAATGAAAACAAGCTGCGAATTTCAGGATAAACCTAAGTCTAGAGAAAGCAGTTCTGTTTGAAGTTGTGTTTACAGTGAAACTTTGGCAGTCCCAAAAAACAGCTAAGCTCTGATTTCCGTACATCTATATACTCTGCAATATATCTTGTGTGGACTAGAAATGAATCCTTTGCATTCCAGACGCATCAAAGGACGACTGCTGAAGAAGACTAAAACTTCTGTGAGTGATTGCTGGCTGTGTGTGAGCTTGTCTGTGTGTGTGACAGAGCCGTAGCCAGACAGGACATTAAACGTCCCAGCAGAGCTGTTGCTTACACACATCCTTTAGCATACTGTCAACACTGGAAAAGAATCTGCACTGGAAAATACTGGGAAAATACGTTTTTCGATGCATGCTACGCAGTCAGCTGAGCTAAGGCGCAGCAAAAGCACATGAATTAGCTGGTATCCTGTGTTCAACCAGCAGCAGGGAAAAAAAACATGAAGGCAAAAATGGGCAGAAAAAAGAAACTAGGCAGATAAATAAGAGCATGGAAGATAGCAGAGAAGTTGTATGAATAGATTACAGATGAGGTTTGCATAATTTTAAGAAAAAAGAGTTTAAAGAAGCATGTCATATAAGCAAATTTTATTCTGAGAGAAGTACTTCAGCAGATTAATTTTCTACTGAATGTCTTCATTGACCACACAAGAATTTTTTTTCAAGAATAAATGCTGAGCAAATACAGGGTAAAGAAACCCTTTGCAAGAAGTATTTACAAACAGCCATTTGAATAAAACCACAAAGTGCTTTAGGTGGTATTTGGTTTACCTCACCATTCACACTCTAAATAATGAAAATTATTTGCATTTGCAGAGAGAAGAAAATTTCTCCATTAATATTTTTGAGACTATTACATAGAATTACACACAATTATACCTTTAAAGTTGGTGACTGGAAGTTACAGTTATATAATGGGTAAGATGCAATAACTGTTTATAAAGCATGCCAGGAACGACTGCAAGTTCGTGAATATTGATGCCTTTCTCACCTTCCACACTTGCAGGCTTACTTACTGCTGGGAGAGCAGTCTAGCCTCATTGGAGCATTCAAAGAACAATAATGAGTATCCAGTGCTTTACTGTCTTGGCAAGGTTTGCCTCATTCCCAAGATCAAGGTCAGAAGCATTAACAGAGCTATTGAAACACATCTGACAAAGCTTTCTATGGCTATGGGAGCCTGAACCTTACTGGCCTGATTCCTTGAACTGTGTGGTCCATAAATATACCATTTCTATGCAAACATATTTTCAAATTAAGGATTCACAGATACGGCATTTTTAATGTTTCCTACGCCGATTGCCCCATCCGAAGTTTAAAGAAAAAGAGCTTGCTGGAGTTTTGCAACATCTCCTCCTCCTTAAAAAAGCAACATTGTTAAATTAGAAATAACTACATTCTCATGGAATTCAAGAAGGGGAATGATTAGACAAGTCTGTGGACAATGAATATAGCAAAAGTTGTATTAAATCTTCCTTTTTTTTAAAGAACAATATAAACTCATGTACTTCATGAAATAGGCTAACACATAAATATTTGAGGGTAGAAAGCTGCTTCTCAAACACATTAGACCTACTCATGCACAATTCTTTGCTGTGTCCTGAATCAAATACTTGCTACATATACTTTACCAATGTTTGACACTGTATTTGCATGGAAAACTCCAGCAGAGGTGCAAAGCTGGGAGTCCTATGAATCAGATGACTGAGCAGTAAGTATTAGACCCTCATCCCAAGCTGAATTCAAGGAGGTCACCTCTCCGAAACATGTAGGTTAAACTCAGAAAATATGTTCTGCAACACAGTAATGAACTGCAAGACAATATGGAAATAGTCCAAAATATGAGTATCCTTTTCCCACTGTCACATTACTCTTTTTTCTTCTCATGGTAAAGAAGTGAGAACTACAGAAATGATACTTTGATTGGGATGGTCTCTAAATTATTCAAAAATTAGGACATTCCACATGGAGCTCTAACACAGTCTTTGATTCAATTGTTTTAGTTGTCTTCTAACACAAATCAGCAGTTTTCAACAGTTTTTCCTCTATCTCAAGAGATACCATGTACACCTACCCCAAGGCACAGCATAAAACAGGATGATATAGGATGATCTTCCTCCTGATGTGGTCATTTAATGTGGCAGAATATGCACCATGACATGACCGTAAACATCCTGAACTAGAAGTTACTCAAGTACAAGATGAAAATACCCTTTCTGAAAACATTGCAAACAAATCCAGGACACATTTGTGAGAAAGTCTGTACTCTTTTCCCTCTTTCCCATCTCAATTGCCTTTGCAAAAGCATCAACTACAATTGGCAATAGATGAAAAGTAGAAATCTACAATACAGTCAAAAAACTGAACTAGGAAAATGCTGTTTCAAAGGAAACTAGCCCAAATTACTGTAAAGCCTTGTAGGTTAACTTCACCTAGAATAAGTTACCAACTCTGAATGCCAGTTCATTCTAGATGTTTAGGTATGAGGCAGTGAAACAACCCATGAACAAGAAAAATACACATAGTGGTTCTGCAGTGTGCACTACATAATCTGAAGCAGTAGGCAGCAAAAGCAGCTTTATCTTGCAAGTTCCCACAGTCTTTCTTTAAAGACAGTAGAATAGAAAAGAAAATGTACAGACCATACTTTCACAGTGAGAAAAGTAAATGGACGAGGTTTTCAGTTGGCCACATACGGACACATTAGCTCAAACTTCTTACAAAAAAAAAAAAAAGAAAGCTGAACAAAGCCATCTTTGTCTTGCTTCCTTGCATCAGTTGACAATCACGGTCCATCACAATCAGCTTGCACTCAGGTATAATAAACAGTACTGAGGAGGTTATATTTTAATGTGAGAGATGTAATTTGCTGCTGCTGACAGGTTCAAACCATGCTTGTAAACCCATCATATAACACATCCTCTTTTAGTCCTACTTAGATTTAAAATAATAATACTGAAGGACAGGTTTTGGCTTTGGTACTCACTGCAGGCACTTCAAAAGGACATACAGGGAAATGGGATGAATTTGACTGACTCATCTAGAGGGCTTCCTGGGTGCATCCCAAAAACCAACTTAAAGAAAATCTTGCCCATGCTCCCAGCACATAACTGTCCTCCATTACATTACTGCATGTGAGGACATGCATAGTTGTGTAGGAGACAGGAAAAAAGACACAGGAGGAGGAAACTTCTCACCCCATTAGGCACTGAGTGCTTCCAGAAGCTCTGAAAACCATAACAGCAATTTCCCTCCCTGCCCTGCCCCCAGGGTTCATCTAGTCCTTGCACCATCCTAAAAGCAGGAAAGCTGTAGAATCACACAACCCTTAGCATCTTCTTGTTGACATCTTGGGTTAAATAGACCTCTGGAGTGCTCCAATACAAGCATTGCTACATTTGGTTTTATGTTCTTCTCCTTTCCTTTCTGGAGAAAAAAACCCTGCTGCATCAAGTGAAGAAATTCCTGCTTTAATGTATTTTCTTACAGTAAAGGACAGAGCATTAGGAATTAGCTGCCCCAAAACAATAAACTTAACAGATTTAGTGACTCTGAATAATAATTTATCTCATGTAAGTCTGAGGAAACCAGTTTGATTCCAAATATTTGCCCCAAAACCAAAACAAGCAAAGTCTTTGTAAAAATTCAGTTCATTTATTCCATAATTATTTCCCATTTTCTTAACCCTAGCAATAACCAGACCAGATCTGAAAGGCCAGACCTTTCGCAAGTTTGCCTTCTCAGATGGTCTAGTCCCCCACCTTAGACTCTGAATGTCAGGGCAGTTTAGATAAATGTTCCTGATTTTAGGCACCTGTCCAAGACTGTTCCTTGTGTTATTGGGATATAAGAAGTTAATTGGAAGGACACACTTTTCCTTAGTGGTAGAAGCCACTGATTGATTGCATTACGTGCAATCTCCTATTCACGGAAACAGCAGAACACGGCATTCTACAGGCTGAGATAAAGAGTGTTTGTGTGTGTGTGGCTGAGGGGAAGGGGCACAGCAGGGGAGCAAAATACTAAGAATATCGGTGCACCAGATGAGATGTCAGTGGAATAGAAAGTCATCACAGGATAATGGTCTCCTGCTGCTAAATGAAGGCCAAGGCAAAACAGATGTTGACTCAGAGCAAAGAAGTTTATTTTTAAAGCACAAGACACTGATCCTGTCCTAGTAGTTACTCATCTAAACTGCCGGTAAAGTATCACTCCTTTCACTTGACAGACGTGTTGAAGAAAAGCATTATTTATTCCATGATATTACTGACTTCTTATATTTTTTACTTAAGAAAAACCTCCAACAAACTCTCCCCTTACCCTAGACTTACTGTTGTGTTCCACCAAGCAGAAAATAAACAACTAGTGAAAGAACAACCTTACTGGAAAGTTGCACTGATCCTTCATGATTCTGCAACTTTCTGACTGAGGCTGGCTTACCAAGAGGCTACAAGCCATTAAAAACTGAGCTACCTATCAGTGCAACTGGCTGGCTGCAGTTACTTCTTCTGTAAAAATCAATCAGTTGTCCTAATGTGTAGGAAGGAAAGGAGAATGTTTGAGTAAGGAACCCAATTTTTTGTTAAAGCAGACACTTCTATTTTTAAAACTGGGACAAGACTAACAGTTCTAGACAGAAATCTTGGTTCCACTTAAATCAGTGGCAATACACCCACTGATCCACAGGGACTAATGATTTCATCATTAGTGTTAGTCTGAAAAATGGATGACATGAAAAATGTCCGGTGTTAGAAATTCCTCTGTCGGCTGCCCAATGATGCACTTAAAACTTAGCTGTTGGAAAATCACCTCTGTGAGGGATAGAATATCTTCCCTCATTTGTTTATGGCCTTTGGAAAATCCTTTTATTCTCAATTTCTCCTTTGTACATAATATGATCCTTTTTTTTTTTTTTTTTTTGTTACAGGATCTTCAGGGCAGGGACTGTTCTGAAGAGAAAATGCATGAGGAGAAGGCAAGATTCTCAGGCGCGGATCTCAGCTATTGCCACTGAA
This sequence comes from Phainopepla nitens, assembly GCA_013400175.1. NCBI lineage: Eukaryota > Metazoa > Chordata > Aves > Passeriformes > Bombycillidae > Phainopepla > Phainopepla nitens. The sequence goes on from VXBQ01013737.1 coordinate 564,270, forward strand.
ACTGCTGTGCTAGAAGATCATAGAAACATATCTGAAACCTCACCCAGTATGCTTCTTTGTTCACTGGCTTTCTGTTGAACACAGACAAATGAAAGGCCTTGACAGTCACATCCAAAATACTTCACAGACTTGGATATGGCTACTTGAAGAGTTATTTCAACTCAAGTTAAGACTTTTCATCAAAACTACATTTGGAAGACGACAACTCCCTAACCAAGAGGACAAAAAAACCTTCCCAGCAAGTTGTGAACAGCTATGCGTCAGAATTCTAATCTGGAAAGAAACATCACAACTGCAAATTAGTGTCTTCTTCTTCTTCTGGGACACATCAGTAAATCCTTCTTTAGAGTCTCAATTCTAAAAAAATCATGGGCATTTATGACCAGAGGACTCCTTAAAAACCAATGGAAACCAGGCTCCCGAGTCTTTTTGTTGCACTAAAGAACCAAGGTTACACACGATTTCTTTTTAAGTCACTCAGGTGCTTCAGAATTTTTTAACTGTTCATCTCTCAATAACCTCTTGAGTATAATAGACAGCATTCCTAAATAATAAGTGCATCTGTTAAACTCCTCTAACCAGTGCAATAAAAGTATCAGGCAAATCCATTTAATTTGGTTTTCTTGATGTATATTGATCACCTCTTTACTAAATTAAACATACTGTACTAAATTGGGCAGCTGTGCTATAATTTTCATACTTTTTCTAGCATATTGCCATTGGTCAAAGGATTGCAGTTCAAATGTAGACACAGAATATATGCTCTTACAAAAATCTCAGCTGCAAAAATCCGTATCACATATAATTACAATACAGACAAATATGTCAGCACTAGCTGAAGAGACTGCAGTGATAGTAAATTGCAGCTCTAAGAAAAACAGAAGTCACCACTTTTCACAAAATATCACAATTACTATATCACAGATCACAGCCTGTTTTTAAATACTAATCTGTTTGAACATTCTAGTCATTAAAAGATGACTAAAACCAGATTGTACTGAAATGTGCTAACTAATGAACCTGCTAAATTCAGCCCAGTTTCCCATTCTAGACAGAGCTTTCACATGTTCTAATTCAGGTTTGCCTAGCTGCAAAATGAAGATAATGATACTTCTCTGCTCTTTGTAGTTTGTCTATATAGACTGATAACTCTGTTGGGCAGGAACAATCTCACTGGGCAGTTTATACCACACAGCAGGAATGAAAAAGTACTTTAAAATGCAATTAATTTTTTCAAAGACGTTAAACTAAGCAATAGTTAACACAAATAAATAATTTTAAATTACTGTTGTTACCGATAGTAGAATTCAAATGATATTTAAAATATACTCTTTAAATGCTACCTAATTTAGTTTCTAATTCATCACCATTATCTAATGTAGTCAACTTTCAAAGCATAGTTAAAAGGTGGAACATCCTTTTTAGAAGTGGTTCCGATTCCCCTTTGCTCTCTCCACTTCTGTCATATTTCCCTGTCCTTAGGCATTTTTGGGGCTGTGCCAAAGAAGAGCAAATCCATAATCCACTACTCCTGTACTCCTCGGTTATTCTAGATGTCATTGTGCAGGTAACCACTGCAGATGTTTAAGAATTAGTGAGTGGAAAAAGCAGGAGGGACAAAGTGATTTTGGGGTTAAAAATGACTCCTGGAATTACATGTCACAGTCTGAGCTGCACAACAGAGCTAACTGGTTAGGCCGTAATTAATCATGTGCATAATATTACAGGTAAAACATGAGACAAGATGACGGTCATTGAGTTCACATTTTGGGTATGGCTGATTGCAAGTAAGACCTTCTTTGAACAGACACAGAAGGGAAGGAGGGATGTGTGCAGGAGCAGGAAAGCGACAGAGTGAGCACACACAGAGCCTCATTCAGGTGAATCTGAGTGCTTGGTGGAAAGCCTGGTGCACGTGGATTTCACCATCTGGAAATGAAGCTGCTATGTGTTTACTAGAGTTCTCACAAAGAAGATTGATCATTTCCAGATTTCCCATTTTGTTGGGATGGACTAACATCTGGAGAAAAGAAATGCTGTGTTTGCTGCTGCAGAAATTTCTGCTACTTGTAGACATTTATTGAAGTCTGCAAAGTCCTGGGGTATCAGAGATTCCAACTGCTGATCAAATCTTTACACTTCCCAGATAGTGGAATTAGGCTCAGAAGATTTTGCCTGTAAAATAGTCACTGCTGCTATATAGAAAGATAGGATGTAGCTCACTCAGAGAAGTTTCTGTCAGACTTGACTGTCTCCCTTCTAAAATTTGCTTTCACCAAAACAGGTTTCTGACAATAGCACTGATCTCACAAGACTCTTTATTGAGAAAGAATCCTACTGCCATCAGTCTGCTAGGTATTAATGTTATCTCTTCTGAGTAATTGTCCAGAGTTCTGCACGACAACTATTCATGAAATACAAATATTTAAAGAATTGAGTACATACTGAATATCACTGATACCACGGATAAGCGATTCATGTCTCAAAGGCTTTTTGGACAGAAGAGCAGAAGCTAATAAAAATTACAGATTTGCATTTTTATTTAACCATTGATCAGATTACTTATTTTGTGGAGTATCTTACTTAAATGCCAATCTCTCTGAGTATGAATCACAAGAAGGCACTTTTCTGACAATCTCACTTCGAAATTTTTTTTTAGTATAACCTGAAATATTTCCTTGCACACAAATGAGAATCTGGGATGGTTTTGGACAAGCTTTATGACACACTCTATTGCTTTTCAAATAGCTGTGATTTTTTTTTTCAATAGATGGAAGACATTTCCTATGAGAAAACATGGGAATTAAAGTTAGTATATTGATCAAAATAAACTAAAGCTATTTTGAAAAGAAAATGGAACATTACTTCTAAAAAAGAGCTTTTTATCTTCAGGCTGATTAGAAATTCTCTGTAGAACTCAGGGGAAAAGAAAGAGCTTTTATAAGCTCTAAATTAGAGTTTGTTTGTACTCAGAAAAGTGATTTAGTACAGGTTTAACTTTAGGCACATGGTTAAATTCCATTGATTCCTATGGAAGTAAAGCAGATGTGCTTGGAACTGGTCACATGCTTAAATAGTGTTGAATTAGGGCCTTTATACTTTACAAGTTCAATATACCAAATGGTAATTAATTCTCACTTCACTTCTCAAGAAATATCTCATTATTAAATGCTCAACAACTCATGTAATAGTTATTGAGAACTAACTCATGTATTTAATTTGTGCTACAAAATGTAGGTGCAGACCTCCTAAGCTCTCTCATTTTTCTAGCACGGCAGAATTGCAGATAGGAAAGAGGAGCTCAAGTTAAAAAAAATAAGTTTCTTATAGTAGAAGAACTTCAGTGAATGCTTCTATGTTTTTGTATGCAGCCCATATTTCAATCATGCTTGGTGATATACTGAGAAAGAGAAAATAAATATATGCAATATATAGGCAGAATGTATTCTTAGTGGTCAAAACACGAGTGAGAAAGAATGATAGTGACGAGAAGCAAATTCGACAAAACGCTATAAAAGCTAAAGCCTCACCACTGCGGAAATATCTAAAACAACCAGACCCTGGAAAGGAAAACCTTTCAAACTTTTAAAAACAAGTGATTAGGAATAACAGCTTGCAAAGCATTTAAATGAATCTTGCCATTGCTCCACAATATAGGAGAGTAGGAGGGCACTTCCATCATGTCACCCTGCCAAACAGTCCATATTTTTTAACATCAGAAAAGGCCTGAGTAAAAAGGAGGCTCTTTATATTTTGGGTAGCTTGTGGTAAGCATGGTTAAAAGGTCCAAACCAAAGACAACGAGGCTTTCACCAATCCCACAACAAGTTTTCAGGGTTGACTTCAATAACAAATATACATATGCCTCCAACTAGATATTTCAGTTAGTTGACTTAATCAAGAACAGATTAAGCTTTATAATTCTAGTACATGTCCAGACTTAAACCAATTCCATAAGAACATTTGCTACAACACTTTAATAAAACACCATTTCATTACTAGCCCTACATAATTTACCTCCATCTAATCCCTCCTTTACATCAAAATTTTGTCAGTCATCAATATTGCATCAATACATCAATAGGTAACAGCCTTTCATTATTCATCAATACCAGAGGCAACACATATTCTTCGTAAAGAAAAGAATTTGCCTGAAATTGCAGAGACATCTGACTTTCCTCTCTCTCCCCAGTTATTTTAAGAATGGATTTGAAAAAAATTAATGGAGAATATTTTAAAATAAATTATTCAGTTCCACTAGAAGTTTTGCTCCCATTCTCTGCCCCCCCAACAGTATTAACAAACATGAGGTTTCTGAAGAAAATTCCAGCATCCAGCCTTATTTACTTTGAAAAGCAAAAATCTGATGTGGAACAAAGCATTCATTAGAAACAGGACATCATGAGGAACTGGACCATTTTCACCTCACACTCTAGAAGTTTCTTTAAAGATGTTCTGCCTAAATTCATTTTCTGCACACTGATGCTGTCCTACATCCTTCTGACAAAACACCCTCCATGCCTTTAACAGGTAGCATGTGGGGGAAAAAAAAATTAAAAAAAAAAAGCCTTCCCTAGGAATCCCCAGTGCCAGTATTGGAAAATGTGACTATAGACAAGAAATGTGTTGTCTTATTTTTATGTCGTGGTGTAAACTGGGGTAAAAGATTTGCCAGTGCCAACGGGCTGGCTCATTGGAATAAACACAGTGGTCAGTGGCTTGAACCTCCTGTGGCCAAGTGTGTCATTAAAACCTGGTGGTCCCTGTGTAAGGTGAAACCACGGCCATATAAACACACAGGCCATTCCCCACACATCCCACGGAATGCAAGAACCTCCCACTTCCCCATGGAGTGATGCTGTTTTGTGGGCAGTGGAACCCGGCAAGCAAATGTAACGGGCTGCCTTTTGCTCCCCTTGGTTAAAAATTCAATCGCTCCCCAGGAATACTTCTGTGGTAGTGCAAATAACCAAACAACCAAATAAAGCATCAAAGATCATCTCCCCAACAAAAATGACTGATCAAACTGAATCATACTGAATAAAAAGTTTCTTTCCAAACTGTCTTTATGGATAAACATTTCTCCATCAAAGAAACAGAACATTCAATACGAGACTCGTACCATTAACCCATAGAAACTCTTTATGCTCCTAATGTTAACTGTTACTTGGGATCAAGTAACACACACACATTATCACAGGATCAAGATCAGGTTTAATCTAAGAGTAGTGCACATCCTCATAAAACACTTTCTAAAAAACAGAAATAGCAATGTACTACGCACCAAAACAGAAAGCGGATGCAGCCCTAAGGAATCATTTCCAAAGGAAACCTAAGCTGAATCTTTTTAACTGGCTAGCTGCTTGGTTATCACTGCCTTCATCTCTAAGATGTCATTCAACAGGCATTATCAAATCAAGTGCCATAGCCAAGAACCTTTACATGGATAAGGGCACAGCTGAAGTCTAGAAAAAGGAGTTCAGTCTTGCGAGGAATGGACAAAATACGAAAAAAGGCAAGAAATAATCAAGAAAAGGCAACCAAACCAGAAGAAACTACAAAGAAAAAGAGTAGCATGGAAATAAAGATAGAGCTACATCAGCAGAGCTGTAGGAAGAAAGTTCAGCACTCTTTATCAGTTCTTGGTACACACAGATCTGGTCCCAACAGATCCAGAAAACTCTATTTTCAGATTTAGAGTGAAGAAAGATTGGGCAACATCCCCAATGGCGACTTTCAGGTGACTTTCCTAGTGCTTATGAGGGCTGCCCTGGCTGGGAATAAGTTTTGCTCAGAAGAGCCTTTAATTCTACTCTGAATTCTGCCACACAGTACCTCCAACCTGGTCTGATACGCTGCCTGCAGGATTATGCAGCTCATTTAGGATAATCATTTTGTATGTGGTCCATTTAGAGGCATTAATTGCAGCAAAAGTGTGCCTTCCTTTGACTCCCCAGGAACTCCAAAAGTGGCAGAGTTATCCGAGATGTATTTATATGATGATATATTTTAAGAATACTAATTATTTATTTTAGAATAGCTCTTTGTTCTAATTTTCCTAATTTGGAATGGTCTTTTTTTAATGCTTTAAAGCCAAATGCTGTCGTAAGGCCCAGAATAATGTTGATTATGTATTTCAGAAGGTGCAATGAGTACAAAGTCCACACTTAGGTTTTGATTAGCTCCATTTCATGCTATATGTCAGAACAAAAACTCTTGCAAACATTGTCCTTATTGTATTGTAGGACCTATGCATAATTATTTCAAAACACACAGAAAGTGGCACACAACAAAGCAACGAATAAAATATAAAGGAAAAAAAAGGAGAAGTTTTAGATACTAGAAATAAAGCCCTTTCTGTAGGACTAGCTTCTTTTAAATCCAACATATTTATAAGGGTACCCTGCTTCAAAAAAAAAAAAAAAAGGAAAAAAAAGAAGCTGTATATAAACTAGATAGCATACATAGCTGCTCTGTTTAGAAAACAGCAAAGTACCATGTAAAAAAGTCTCTGTTTAGCCAGCCCACCCACTAGGAAAGAGAAAAAAAAGAAAAAAGCTGACATTTAGAAAACAGGATATACTGAACAGTTTTCACAATTGTGCCCAACAAATCTCATAGAGCTTTTTGTGTAAATTCTACAGCACAGACCCAGTCTTGCAAGTTACCATGTATTGGGAAATGAAAGCTATCAAGGAAAAAAGTTAAAATAGACTTAGAAGCACAAACTTCCTTTACAGCGTGGCATTTAAAGAAACCACTAGTTAGCAGGGAAATAGGAAATCGAACAGTAAGTGTGAGGCAAATATCTAAACAGCCTCACCTTTTTGAAAAGTGATCTTTTCAGTCCCACCATAGAGATAACAAAATATTGCTCCTGACAGACCAAATGAGAGCTAAAAAGCCCCCTTCAAGCCCCCCCAAAAAGTACATATAAACAAGAGAAGAAAACCTAAATACTGTTAGATAAAATTTTCAGAGCAAAGATTTGCCACTGTGTTTAGAAAAAATGCTAAACACAGCGAGATCCAGATGCCAATTGGAGCCAGAAAGCTTAATGCAAAGCAAATAATGCACAGAATTATCACGCAGGTCCCTTCGGACACCCCTCTGTGTGCCTGCCTGGTGCAGGGGCAGCCCCTGTGTGACACTGCTTGGGCAGCCTGGGTGTGCTCCGGGTGTGATGTCAGCTGTCAAATGCCACAGTGAATTATGTCTGTTTTGGTGTGGTGGTGGGAAATCTCCCAAATGCAGGTACAGGTGGGTGACATTCAACCTCTGAAACCACATCAATACAGTTACACTCCTTCAGGTTTCAGACTTTCAGCAGTCACAAGGCCTGTATTTACACACACACACATGCAGGGGTGTAGATATATATGTATTTCTGGTTGAAAATACTGCAGTAGGAGGCACATTTATTGTGGGAAAACAGTGTAATAAGGAAATGTCATTCTTCACTGTGTTATTTGTTCTTGAGGACCAAACCTACCTTTTATCTCTGCTTCTGGCTCGCCTTCCTCCCTCCCTGAAACCCAGCAGGTCTTTTCCATCTCCCTCAGACCTATGAATGATAAAGAGCATAGACAACAGATAAGGAACAACTTTAAACACTGCAGAAACATAAACAGAACTTTAACTGCAAGCTTGATTTTTTTAAAAAAGAACATACAGCCCAACAGAGGCATCCTATACTAAAAATTCCAGCACAGAATTCCTGCAAAAGGCAAAATCCATTGCCAAGGAGTCTCCCCTTGAGTATTCACTGAACTTTATTAACTAGACAGCGGTTGAAGGGGATTCCACTGGGGCACTCACAAAATCAGCCCTTGTACAGATTTGTGTCAGCACTGCATCTCAGGAACAGAGTAGTCTCAGAAACAGCGGCACACTGTCAGCCCGATGGCAGGCCAAGCAATTCAGCTCCTGACAGGTTAAAGAAGTGCTCATTGTCTGAGCAGCAAGTCAATGCAAGCCAGGAAAAACTTTCAGAGATTAGACCAGTGGCTAAACTTCAAGGAACAGAGGAAGTTATGCTGAGGAATCCACTGCTTTTTTTCTTCTTTTCTCCTTCCTGCCAGGGAAAAGGAGGTTGGAGCTGCAGTGCTGGCTGGCAAGGAAAGCAAGAAAATGAAGGAAGCTTTCCTTTAGCTCCTTCTTATTCAATATTATAGTATGTTCTCTCACCCAGTTTCCTTGAATACTGATGGAAGATACGGAATCACTCTAAAAGCAAATGTTTTCTCAGAGGTAAAGGATTTAACTCTTTCAAAACTTCTAACTGCAGGATCATCCCTAGGAATCAGTTGTGAGGGGTACTTTCAGTAAGAATGTATTTGCTAAGCTTTAAGTCACCTTATTTTGGGGAATCCTAATTTCAAAATAGAGTCTCGATAAAGATTAAAGGACTACATCCACAATTTTCATTAGTGTCTCCCCAAACTTAAAAAACTTTTCATGTTTCTATTGTACAGTGGATGGACTCTTAGTTCCTGTATGTCTTACCCAATCAGACAGCGAGATGCATTATAAGGGACTGAGTCCTATTAATGACCTTAAGGTGTAAAATGCTGCTAAATTATGCAAATATTTCAGATGCATAGGCTATTGATTACACAACAAAATGTCCCAGTACTTTTTAGAATAGTTAAAAACTGGAATTCATTAATGTAGGTTTCAAACAAGTCGGACCACCACTTTTTTATCCAATTGACCTTGAAGAAGCAATGGATCTTCCATTAAAAATTGTTATTGAAAATCTTCAGAACTTTCACTACTCATTTAAGTTTCTTCAGCTGAATTTTTATCATACTTGAGGACATGCATAGTTGGAGTGCAGAACTGATTGCAAACAAAACTAATCCAAGTGCCATTGAAAAATGATATACAGGAAGAGAAGATAAGCAGATAAATACATCCTTTTTTTTTCCCTGGAGTCCCGAAGACTGCACACTTGAGGAAAACTTCAGTTGCTTTTCAGCTATTGGACAACCACAGGTATGGAAAAGTGCTAAATTCATGTCCCTGTCCACATCATTCACATGTTTTTTAGGCTCATGAAGAGTTTCTTGGAAATACCAGAAGGGAGAGATAAGTTCTGTTCTTTGCCTACACCATATTTAGGACCACTACAGAAAGTGCTTAAAGAATTACAAGTTTCTCTTGCCTACTCTTCCAAATTTTACAGGTATTCCCTGTCTCTCTCTAAGCTCCACTGGGGCATTGCTATCTGCTGCCATATGTGTGTCAAACTGAAAGAAATACGCAACTGTAATTGTATATACTGAATTAAATGGTGCAGTAATTGGACTGATCAGGGTGGGTGACAGCAGGAGATATATGTCAGAAACCCTACATTAACCCAAAACAGTGCCTCCAAAATGCCTTGCACAAAACCAGGTGAAGGTGCAATACCATTATCAATGAGAAGTGAAGGAGAATCTGTGTGCTCTGAAACCTGATAAAGCCTCACTAAATGTAAGGACTATCATTCTGTATCTTTGTTAAATGTAGTCTTAAAAATATTTACTAAATGGTTAACCACGAGACTAAACAAAAGCATTACCACTATTGTAAATCAAGATCAAGGCAGTTTCATGCCAGGCAGGGAGGCAGCTGATAATTTAAGAAGAGTGCTACAGATATTATGAGAGGTGAGAGATGATGACGATCCTATTGCTGCTTTTTCTTGAGATGCTGAAAATGTATTTAATAGGGTAGGATCAAATGCTGATATCTACAATATGCCTCTTGCAAGTTTTGTTTTGGATTAAAACTCAGAAACCCAATTAAAACAATTTACTTTCACCCATTAGCCTTAATCCTTATGAATGGCTTACTGTCTTCTCTGGTTATTTTACCAAGAGGCACTTGAAAATGATGTCCTCCCTCTCCTGTCCTACTTTGCACTTGACCTTGAACCTTTGGCCATCTATTGCATTTTTATTCTGAAAAAGTGCTTGGTATCCAGAAACCACTGGTAGGTGATATCCAGACAGTTATTAAACGGCATTTTCAAAGAGCAACAAAGATTTTCAGTGCACTGGTGTACCAGAGGCACAGTATCTAAAATATTTAATATCCAAAATTTTGTCTATTGCGTAATTCCCACTGAGATCAACTAATGTTGTGAACTTTGCCTGTTTAGGGTTTTTTTTTAAAAAAAGCAGTAGATTCCAAACATTTTGAAAACATGGATTACTTCTCTAAGTAAGAATCAGGCCTATTATAATTTAATAGTTCAAAGAAACAACTGCAGAATGAAGCTCCTAATTCTAAGCATTTACCCTTAAGTCTCTGATAATTTTTCCAAAGTGTAAAATACTTACAAGTAAATTTGGAGCTCAAACAAAAGAGAAAAAATACAGTGAACGACAAAAGCAGAGAATAAAATGTTTTGAAACTGAGAACATCTGAACTGTAGCCCTTCAAAAAGACTGGTAGCATTAGGAAGCTTATACAGAGACTAAGTTTCTCTCCACTGGCAAGCAATACAGAGTCCATCCAGTCGCTCTAAAGAAACAAACTTTACTGAGAGGAGAAGAAATTCCTACCCCTGGCAGGTATATGAACTGTTCTTTCTTTAATTGACTTACCCAGCCTCCTACTCTACCATGGAAAAAATACCCATTTTTAAAGAGGCTTCCAACCAAATCTGTGGCAGCACAGTTACAAACACGAAAAGAGAAGAGGAGACACGTTGTCCGATATAACTCAATCTAGCATCACCTGACCCACAGATTCCTTAAGGGAGAGTTATAAGTCTTCTTCCAATGCAAATTCTACTTATTCTAAAGAATAAAAAATTAAAGGCTTTGTCATGCTAGTGCAATGCTATTTCAAAAGAAAAGTTTCTATCCATCACAAATCTCACCACATATTAGTGGAAGTGCTTTCCTGACAACATAATGTCACCTGCTTGCAGCAGAAAATACAGTTTAGATTATGAAAAATCAACTTTCCAATGTTGCTTTTTTGGTTTTTTTTGGGTTTTTTTAGCAGCAACATTCAGGCTGTTTTTTGTCAAAGCTCTTGACCAGCTTTCAAAGTCTACAAAGTGAGTATTCACTAAATCTTACCTAGGATCAAGCAAAAAATACAGCTGACTGGGCTTTATGACTCACTCAACGGATCTGTGTGTGTCAGCTGTGAGCAGCTTTGGAAAGATCAGTAATCCATGTACAGTAAGTAGCATTTCCAGCTTTTCAGAAAAACAAGACTCTTTGGTAAAACTGAGAAAACCAGCTGTTGTTGAAAGAAATGTCCTTGAAAAATCTAAAAACATAGAGAAAGTGAAATAAAACACTAACCAAAAATATTACTGCTTTATAGTTACTTCACTATGAAGAGTTTTTATGCCTTTTCACCATTCTGGAAAGACCAGCTTTGCCAGATGTGCTTTTGCCCTTCCAAGCTCTCACTGCCCCTCAGCCCATCAGCCATCAGCTTGGTAGGATGCACATGATTCACTGGCATTTCTTTCTGCCATTTCCCACTTTTAAACCTCTTTATAAAACCCTACCTTGCTTGACTTATTTCTCTGTCTGTGCTAGAAAAAACACTCAGCTAAAACAAAGAATACAAGTAAGTCTCCAGCTAAAAGCCACAGAATTCCTGAGGTTGGAAGGGATCTCCAGAGGGCTTCCTGCTCAAGCAGGATCACCTTGAGCAGGTTGCCCAAGACCATGTCTAGTTGGGTTTTTAGGTATATCCAAGGGCAGAGACTCCATAACCTCACTGGGCAATCTGTGCCAGTGTTTGAGCATCCCACAGTAAAAAAAACCTAAACAAACAAGCATAAAAACATCCAACCCTGAACATTTAAATCCCTCAAACTGAAAAAAAACCCAAATCCCACACCACTATTTCAAAAGCAGATGATATATTATAATATTTCTTCCACTCAAAAAGGAAAAGAAAAAAATTACAAACTCTGAGTGACTAAGCCTATGTAAATATGAGTACCTAGGTAACTGCATATATGCTAGCTTCTCCTATGTTTAGGTAAGTATTTTAATAGGAAATGGTCCATTCAGATAGAGTAATTTATCCCCAGTGCTGTCCTAGGGCAGAACAAAAACAAGACAAGAATATGTATCAATACATATTTCAACATAGAAAGCAGATTAAAAAACAGCTGCACATCATATTTTCTTGAGAACAGAAACTAAATTCTGCCCACCTGAAATATATTTAGTCTAATAACTTGCTCTATCTGATATCTGAATTTATATTACCATACGCATTAATTTTAAAATATTTTTGTTAGGATTTGGAACAGAGATTATTTGATAACACATCAAGTGTAATGCATACAATATTGCATGTACAAATTGAATTGATATATTGCATTTTGAACAAAAAGATGAGCAGAACCACAGTTTACTGTGTAAAGCATAGGAAAAGAAAAAAGAGGTGAAATCCTGTTATTAAAAAACATTCCATTGTTTTCTTCAGTTTTTAGACAGAGTAAGAAAAAATGTCATTTTAAAGTCTCAGCCTACAGTTCACCATCAATACTGTAAACCCAAGGTTTGTATTTATTGAGCACAACATCAATTTGTCTCTTCCTTAAAATCTTTACTGCTTTGGTAGTTGTCCTCCTCCACCTTCCTGAAGGCCCTGAAATACGTGACTTTCCTGTGCTTTGAACAGGTTTGCATTTAGAAGATCTGAGAAAGATCACATTTCCTCAGTAGTGTCATTTCAGGGAGCTTAGCTGGAGGCTTTTCAGAAGAAAAAAGAAGGTACCCAATTCCCACTGATTTTCTGTGACTCATATTCTTAGAAAAACCTTGCTTCTTCCCTCTACTTTCTTGCAATGACAATTTTTTATACTCTGATTCTCTTCTTTACCTATTGCTGCAGGCAGTCCTCATTATTGGAACACCATTCTTCTGTGACTATTTGTGTCCAAAGGTTATAATAAATTTCACGTGTTCAAATCCAATTCTCTGACATTTGTTGTTGCCAAAAACTTCAAATCTCTTTTCAGCCAGTAATAATACTGGTGTCAGCTGCCAGGTCCCTTCCTTTGTGGACTTTTGCCCATTTAAACTAATGGTGTCTTATTTGTTTTATGATTGTTTTTTTTTTTTTTTCTAGTAGCTGCCCTTCTCTTGGCTATGTAAGTCATACACCAATCTGGATGACACCTGCTTTTTAGTACTTGCTGCCAGACCTATTTGAAAAGTCAAATCTCTACTAAGCACATCAAACACTCTGGTCTCACTAGATCAGAAACACTGTGAGTTGTTTAAGAATGTGGCTTGACATTATACATAATCTGGTCTAGCTGCAGGTGGCTGCCAAAAGGGGAAATCCTGCTCCCCCTGCCCCCAACCCGTGAGCTGAATGCTCTCTCCCTCTCTCCAGTTCCATTTGGAAGCAAAGATCCCGAGGCCCCTGGCTGAATCAGTTCAGTGAGCTGCTCCAATGGAAAAATCCTGTCTTCCCCCACCGAAAAATGAGTGATGCTGGATGAGCTGACACCCTGGCAGCAGCACAACCTGCTAGACCTGATGTAAGGGAGAATAAACTCCTGGACAGGAGTGAAAGATACAGGAGCACCTTCTGGCAAAGAAAGAGGGTATTGATTAGGAAGATAAATGCAATAGACAATGTTTTGAGCTTCGAAACTCCATCCCAGCTATGGTATTCTTAGACAGATTAAGGGCAAAGTAGCTTCAAGATGAATTCTCAGAACACTTTTTCACAAGACTATTTGTAACTTCTTCTCACAGACAGAGTTTTATTCTTACGTCTTGCAGAATAGTCTCAAAAGTACAGATAGGGGAAATGAAGTGATCATCCTGTTCTGAGACTGCAGAATACATTTGGCAAATTGTCATAAGGGAGATAAATGTCTACATACAAAAACAAAGATGAAGGCAACGAACAGAAAATATATTAAAAAGGCAAAGCAAAAAAAGAAGCAGTAAAGTATGTGAGCAAATTATAAAATCAGGGTCTGCAACTAGCATTTCCCAATGAAAACAACTGATTCTAGATTTGGAAGAACTAATCCTAAATTAGGTCAAAAATCCATAGAATAGCTTTCATAGACTTTTATCTAAAGATCTGAAATTGTTTGGGAAGTGGGAAGTAATTAGGTTGCACTTGTCTGTTCAGGGAATATTAATACACACACTCCAATAAGAAGAAATTAAACATCAATGAGAATGAGAATATTCTGTAAAATCAAACTGAAATCACTTGTCTCCTAAAGATCTACATAAATCCAAGCAATTCTAGGATAGACAATATTGTCCACATGACTAAATTTGTCAGCATATTGATTGCTGAAAGGCAAAACTCCCAATTGTTTCAAAGGCATTCTCCAAAACAATGACATCACTGATTTATATGTTACATATTATTAATTCTATTAGTTCTTCTGCATCTTTGGTCCGAGAAGACGCATATAATAATCTGTGCTACAGCACACTTGTTCACCAAACTACTGTGTGGTATTAATAGAGCAGCTCCATGGAGAAGGAAAGCAATCCTCAAGGATGAAGAAACAGGCTAGAGCCCTGGCTGTTGCTATAATAACTTAACCATAACACCCACTCTAAAACTGTATCAGAAATTTCAGCAAGCAAAGGCATCTTAGCTTAGCTTTCAGTGACACGCAAGTCAATGTTCCCATAAACTAAAAGATCAAAATCCTTCAGATCTTATGACTAGATAATAAAGAATCATGAGAAAACTCTGCCCTCTGACTCAAGAGCAAAACTAAGCTCTATGGGAAATGACACTGACAGAATGGGAACCAAAGTGGAACAAACTGAGGAAGCACATGATGATTTTCTCTATTCTAAGTGAAGTTTCCAAAGCAGCATTGACAAAACTGAAAAATTGTTGACAGGATTTAAGTATAATGCATATCCCAAATGAGGAGAGATGCAACCCCCAAGTGGCATCTGGTAGTAATATTGTACTGTAGCAAATATAATAACAGTAATAATAATTTAAATTGCTATATACTCCCCTTCAAGGCATCTGAAACTAGCTACTGTCAGAGAACAGATGTAGGACAAAATGGCATGTGTCCAATATAGATGCAAAACCTGATTCCTGACTGCTATTCCTGACTGAGAGGAAAGAAAAAAAAAAAACAAAACCAAGAAACCACCACCAACAAAAACAAAAAAAAACAACAAACCAACCCAAACAAAAAAAAAAAGAAGAAATTATGAGAAACATCTTTTTACTGTAATATTTATGAGTAGAAGCAGACTCCAGACTCCAGTAATTGATATCAGGACCTCATTATCAAAAGCCTAAACTGCACAGAACAATGAAGTTAAGCTTGCAGATCACCTAAAACTTCTCTGAGTTGGTCTTTAGCTTGACTTAGGTGAGAACATCCCAAGAGCTACTCTAGCTTTTACCAGCTGTCAATCACTTCAGAAATCACTGTCAAGAATTCCAGAAATCAAATAACTTCTCCATGCCCTTCACACTTCCATCACAGAAGTGAAGTGCAGTCATGATAATCTGGAAAATATTTTCCTGAGAAAAAAATGCTCCCAAGGAAGGATCTAAAGCTACTGAATGTGTAACCACTTTATGTCACTGAAGCAGTTCGTAGTGACACAAGTCACTATGTGACTTTCCAGGGAAAAAGAAACCTACTGAAGAGAAAACTATTACTTTCAGTCAAAAAAGCCCAGAGTCAAGTTTACAACTCGCAATGCAGAACTCCTGCAGTACTAACACAATCCTCATAAGTCAAAAAAAGAGAAAAGGCTGTCTTCACAGGAGAGAGAAAAACATCCCAAGTCTGTACCATTTGATTTATACTTGCAAAGGAAAGTTGAGCCAGTTCTATGTGTAAACAGGAGTTGAGCTGATGTGTTGCTTTTCTCCTCTTCCATTCTGGGAAATGACTGTGGGTGATCCCTCTTCTTTCTTTACCTCCCACTGTCTCTTCCTCCTCCACCAGAAAAAGAAACTAAAGGGAAAAAAAATTAAAAGGAGAAAAAAAATCTGTTTGCCAGTAGCCAGTGTGAATACCAGCTGAAACACCTGCACGCCAGACATGTCCAGCTGTCCCTTTCCCCTGCCTCTTGCTGACAAGGCATCTGTGCTGCACACCACACACACCAGTTTGCTCGCTGTAGGTAAGGAGACTTTTAGGATTATTATTCCCACTGCTCTTGTACAGTTCTCCTTACCATCCCCCATAGCCTGCAGAGGGGAACTTCTCCAGAATGTACAGCAGCCCCACAAACATGCTCGGTATAACCCAAAGCAATGGATTTTCAAATTCTCTCATGGTACAATCACCACACCATTCTAGTCTTGGGTTACAGGGCAGCATGAAGTCAGAGCCCTCCTCAAGGCAGGAAATACAAACGTTTATAAGGTTAAGACCAGGCCTAATCCTCTACTGCAGAACCCCCTCACTCAATTTTCACAAATTGCTGCACTTGGATAACAGCGTCACTGCTCATTTCTTCACATTTTTTCTTCCTGGTTGTGCAAGAATCAGGAATAAACTAAGCACAGCAGGAAGTCTTCCACCTTGAGAATTTGACCCTTATTTCAGACATCCCAGAAAACTGGACAGGAAGGATAAACTTCCAACCAGAGTCAAGCAAAAATTTCAAACCTCTGTGCCTTAAGAATATGAAACAGAACTTTATGAATAACTTCTTTCAGTTCTTGTCTAAAGAGAAAAAAAGAAATTTTAAAAACTGTTTCAGTTTAACAAGTTACTTTCAGGGGTTTCATCTGACAAGATACAAATGATATTTTGGAATTCATCAAAACAAAAAGAACTGCAATATACAGGAAAGATTGTTTCAAAATGCAAAACCAAAATATATGCTTTTAAAAACGCAAAATTAATATATCATCTAAGTATTATTTTTCACCAAAGAATTCAACGTATTTTTCTATGCATATAATCTTTCAAGTGATGCCCACACTTTAATTCCTCCAAAAAGAAATGTTGCATAACATTTTTGGCCCAATAATATTTATAAAAGAAAAAGGTCTAAAATTTAAAACAGCAAAAGACTTGCAGTACTCTTTCACTTAAGTGACTTCGGTTTTGTGGGTTCTCAGCATTTGTAGAAACTGATGCCTCTGTGCAGAAATACAATTTAGGATCTTCTAATTTGTCATCTAGATTTTAAAATTTTGGTTACAAGTCAAAAATCTACAAGACTGCAAGACAAAATGCAAAGATATATACATAAAGTACTTTTATTTACATAAAACCCGTTAAATTTTAATTTTTCCCATTTTCCAAAACTTAGTGACAAAAAATGGCCACTTTTACCCTGTTAGATATTTGTTACTAAATTAATATAATACATTTTATACTTGATTTTTAAATCTGCTTTCTCTACTTGTTTCAACAACTTCACTAAATACCAGCAACAATCTTGCTTTTCATTATGCTGAGGTTATTGTTGCTGGAGCTGACCAAGATCAAACTGTGGAAGGACAGAATGAATCTGGAATATCAGTTCCTAGCTCTGTATTTTTTTCCCCTCATTCTCTTGAATATTTAGTTGTTAAGAGGTGTGCTCACCATTTTTAGATAATGAAGAACAGTTTTTCAGAAAACAAACAAAAAAAACCCACTAGCAAAGTGTTTGTGATTAATTTTTAATGCTCCACTGGGTTTCATACATGGCATGAAGAAGGATGTTAGTGCTGGGAAAGCAGAATTTCTAAATGCTTTTTAAAGACTATAATGCAATTTACAACTTTTTCTCCCAATACAGGTAGTGGCTTTTTTTTTTAATACATCCACATGAAGACAGTTGGCGGCCAGCAGGCAAATAGATATAGAGCATTTTAACCTGCCCTTAAAAGTCAACAAAATCAAGTAAATCTAGTGGCAGTGTTGCCACAATAAAACAGAAGATTTCAGTTTCTTTCCAATGAAGAATTTGTGGTTCTGCAGTTCTCTTGAGCAAAGACAAGGGCAGACTCCTAATTTAGCCCACAATTTCATCCTTTTAATCAGAGATAGTACTCTGCTAGTAACTGATCTCAAGCAAGGATGCTCAAATGTAGTCCAAATCTGTTTTCCTCTACAGTTCTAAGCAATACACGAAGAAAAATACTGTTAGAAAGTCACGTTAACATGAAGAAAAGTAGGAGATGGGAAAACGTAAACAAAAAGCCCTGAACAAACCAGTACATTTTGAATTGCTCTTTGGTAACTGATGAAAAAAAGTGTTATGAGGAAAATCCTTCACTGGGTCACTCACTGGGGAGACTGGTAAAAATAAATTGCACAGCTCTAATTTTCCTAGCAGCTTCCATGCTATTCTTTGAAACTGAGTAAGAAACCCTTGGCCTAATCCCAAGAGCCAATCTATAGTAAATAGTGCACACTTAATGCCTAAGTTCCTTTTTAGCACCATTCAGACAGTGACTTCAGCCACACAGCTTAGTCATAGCAGACATTTTTGTGGTGAAAGCATTAAACCCACATGCAGCTCTCTTTCTGTGGCCACTGGGGGTCATGCTCCTTTCCCATTAGCTGAATAAATCATAAAGTCTGCACAGACCACACAAGAAGCAAGGCTAGTGAGCCACAGGCAGTGCCTACAGCCTGCTATTTCTTTTCAGAATTAAAAAAAAAGGGGGAAGAAAAGAAAAACAGGAGAGAAACACAGCAAAACAGCCCAGCTTTAAGAAATTATTTACTTTTTTTAAAAAAATTGATCTCTTTGAAGTCCACAGAGATTTGTTTGTTTGTTTGTCTTTTAACCCAAGCAGCTACAGCAAAGAAGAAAAGCAGACAAAAATAAAAATGTGGCATGCAATTCCTTTGTCCTGTGTTGCAACAGCAGAAGGTAGAAAATCCTGCTGGTCTGTTAAATAATAGAGGCTGCCCTACAATATAGAACCTCATCAGATACCCAGAGAAATCAAAATAGATGTTGATAAATAATATGTAATATAGGACTGAACAAGGAATCAGAATAGGGCACAATACTTTTCACATCAAATGACTTATTCTGTCAATGAAAAAAAACAGTAACTAAGCAAGGTCTGGAAGTTTAGAGGTTGGTTCAAGTTCCCATCAATCAGAAAACAAGATAAGAAGGAATTTTAAACATAGCCATTAGCATGCAACTAATGAACATGGAGAAGATATGCACAGCTCATTATGCTAAGGAGTGTTTCTTTAAAATGTACCAAACCCCAAAATACTTTAAAAAGTGCACTGAACATTTGCAGGACTTTACATAAGAGCTTGATTGGCAACTCGAACATGCCCTGCTTCTCAAAGCCCCCCAGTGGGGCGGGCAGGGGGAGCAGCTGGGAGAGCAGCTTTTCAAACCAGGTTCTGTTCCACGATCCCGTCTAGATCATTTGGACATCCAGTGTTTAGAGAATAACATTTACATGCTTCACTGTCTACATGCTGAAAAACTCTGCTGAGCAGGGAGGACAGCTGAATCAGGGATTGCTGGGTCTATTTACACACTGTCAGCTGAACCTTTGTTCCCTATACTATTTCGGGTTAGCATTTTTGGTGCAATCTAGGGTATTTTTAAGCACAATAAAAAAGCCAAAAAAATACCAGTCAAGAAAAATGTAATAACAAACCTAAAAAGCTGAAGGACAACAGAACTTAAAAAAAAAAAGACAAAAAAAGGAAATAAAAGAAAGTAAGATAGGGTCAGATAGGCTTAGACCAGAGTTTAGAAAGCTCTTTCAATCAGCTCTACCAGTAATCCCATATCCTTACCTGCAATATAACTTACTCTTTAGCTATTATAGTCCTCCTGAGCAAAGACAGATAATCATGTTGAATTGTGACAAATTATACAGTGGTTTTGAGATGTGAGCAAGCACTCACAGGGGAGCAGGGCAAGACCACTTAAATCCATTTCATTTGTGACTTAATACTGTGGGTTAAAACTTATGTGACCTTTGCCAAAGACATCTCATATATGTGCAGGAGAAAAATCAAATCCCAAGTCTCAAAAGATTCCTAGCAATAAGATATACAGTTTCTGACAGGTCACCCAAGGCACAGCCTGAATTTTATCATGGAATTCTTACTGATGGATTAAGTACCACTTTAACCAGAATAACAATAAATAAAAATCCCTCGGTGGAAAAATGTAGAACTGTGTAAAAGTTAAGATTTCACTCATTCCAGTGGAACAGCCGGCTTTTAACATCTTTATACATGTGTTTTCCCCACCAGCAAAAGACATTCTTAGAGCTCATACAGCATATTCTCTCTGAAACTGGAGTGCTCAAAAGATCTCTAATACTTGAGATTTCAAACTGATGCAGTTACCAAGAGAAGCTGCGTGAAGCACAGCTCTTTTTTATGCTCTATAAGCCAATTTTTTTACCTTTTCCTTAGGCAGAATTTGTGTTGATCTCACTGGGAGATTTGCTCAAGTGAGGACAGCAATACTAGACTCCACTAGCAGCAAGAACCAAGGATACCACTTCAATGATTTTAAAATTAAAACCATATAAAAATATATTTGCTTTATCCAAATGTGTATGAACATTAGCAACATAGTGCATTTCATAGGCTTGCTTCATACAAGGACAGCTACAGATTCAAACGTGGCTACTTTCAAAGCACTCTCACTCGTAATGAACAAACACAATGCAAACATTGTGAGGCCAAATTCTCTCTCCAGAATCTGGCATGGGTACATGCTCTCCAGAATCTGGCATGAGCCCAGGGTAGGGTAATGCAATATGTGTAAGGGAAGGGAAGAAAGGCTTTCTCAAGGCAAGGAGAAGGGAGCCTTAAAGGTTCAGGTGAGGGACAAAAGGCCAATCTTCCCCTCTCACTTTCCCCCTCTGCCTGCTCTCCTAATCAAAGCTCAAAGCTTTCAATTGAATTTAACTCTGCCACTCCCAGAATATAGAAATGTTCATGTATTTTTGCCTTTCTGAAGAAAAAAATGAGAAAGGCAAATGGTTTAATCGTTAAATAATATGAGCTACCAGCAACAGAGCACCAGGCCTCTTCCTCAGATATATGGATGAGAAAATGATATAGGGTTACAATATACAACAACCAGAACAAGCACATTGATTTCCATTACATAGCATTATTTGTACCTTTGCAAATGAACCTAAGATTCAGGATGTTTAAATGAAAGAATAGTATCTGACAACCTATTCTGCACTGGTGTCTTTTGTACCAATGAGTACCACCAACAGCAAAACCCAAATCACAAATTTTAAGAGTCAGAAGGTGTCCTGAGCAAATACAGGGGTCTTCCACCTTCACTGAGCAAATTCCAGGAACAGCACAAGAGCACATCTCTATGTAGTACAAATCAACCCACATAATACAATTTATAAAAAATGCAAGCATCTCCCATGCCAGTAAAAGCTTAGAGAAAGCTGGGGCTGCACTGCTTGGAGAAGAGAAAGCTCAGGGTGTGTAGGGATGTGTTTTATCAATGTATACATAAATACCTGGTGGGAGGGGGCACAGAAGATTAATCAAGGCTCTTTATATTGGTGTCCAGTGAAAGGACAATGCAAGAAGTTCCCTCTGAACCTCAGGTTTAACTGTGAGCATGTGCACAGGCTAAGGGGATGTGGAGTCTCATCCTTGGAGATATTCAGCAGATGCCTGGAAAGGGTCCTGCCTAACTGGCTCCAGGTGCTCCTACTTGAGCCCTGGCTTGGAACAGGTGACCTCCAGAGGCCCCTTCCAGCCATTCTGTGATTATGCTGACTTAAAAACCTCTGAAACTGTCAAATTTCAAGGTTGAATCTGTGGCACTTTCAGGTTACAAATTCTAGACAAAACTATAGTATTACTAATAGTACTGAAGAGTACGAAAGAGTGCACTTGTTGCATGACTTGGATAAGTCAGTCATTAAAGGTTCATGTTTTCAGTATTTCTAAATAAAAGATTAACAGAGTGTATATTTATTACAACAGACTGTGAAAAACAGTTTACACTGCAACAACAATATAAGAAAAATGTTGCTCACTCTATAACTCCATATTAAGTGTGACTAGGTGTATACTAAATTTCAAGTACTCTGTACTACTACCTCATCACTATTTCCAACATGCACAAGCACACACGTAAAATACAGCCCCTCTTTTCAGAAAAGTTCTTCCAAAAACCCAAGGGTAAAGCTAGGGGTGTGGTTATGATGAGATAGTACCAGCCAGTCCTGTTTTAAAGATACCTTGTGATATCCAAGGAATATCGCTTGCTAAGCAGCTCCTCTATTGTGCCTAATTGAGTAATTACTCTTTTGCCACCTTCCTCTGCATCTTCACTGCTCCTTAGGATTACAACAATAAGATTTTTTTTTTTCATCTTACTTTTCAGGATTTTACTAACTGGTGAGGTGATAAATTTAGGAAAACTGTTACAAGTATACTACTCACAATACTGTGGGTATGCTCAGAAGTTAAAGGTGTACTCTTTCATTATTGCATGACTATTTAGAACTGATGGGCAATATCCACACATCATGTGCACAGCGCTCCCACTGATTTAACAAGAAATTACTGAGGACATAACGAGCACTTAAAACTGT
>VXBQ01013737.1:589299-665227 GCA_013400175.1 Phainopepla nitens
TAGAGTTGCATTGAACGTCCATGTTAACCACGTTAAGTTTGATGAAGTAACCTTCACACACTTGTTAATCATACTGGAACTGGAGGAATAAAAACCAAAGCCAGTGATAGCACATTTACCACATCTCTGTTTAAATAATTACCAGGCAGAATTGAGCTGATAGAAATAGAGAGGCTACAGGGATTTTGTCATATGTAAATGAAACTGGCATGCCTAAAACATGCTTCATCTCTAACTGTAGATACTGTAATTTAATTTAAAAGGAATAATATTTAAATAAAAGATTACCCACTTAAACAAGTTTTCTCTCCAAGCCTCTCTCTCAGTTTTAAGTCAATCTGTTTAGATCCTTTGCAGAACTGGTGTCTTTCTTTACTACTTTCAATCTGTATCATAAACATTCAGTGTTATTACAGACATCATGGTATAAAACTCCAGATAGTCTGATGTTTTAGGAGAAAAAATTAGACTATCTAAAGTGATTATAACTTTCCACTTGATAGTTTAACATTCTACAATCATTACTGAGTCTGCAGGCACTGTTAACCTGTTCTGGTGAGACAAACATGTCTTTTCTAATGTTTACTGAGATATTGTAAATTACTTAACACACAGCAGAGTACGTTTTTCTCAGTTAATCTAGATCTGATCCCTGAGGGGCTATTTATTACATATGTATACAACCTGTCTGTAGAAGTGAAGTTAATGTAATATGACACAAGAAGCACACATTGTTTAAATGTGTTCCAGAAAGTTAGCAAATTTAGTTAAAAGAATACTTATATGCTCTTCTGCCTGGAAAACAATGAGGAAAAGGGTTCTAAATATTAAACACTGCTGTTCACTGTAGGTGGCCAATTAATACACTGTATCCAAGCTGGAACAAATCCTTCAAATATATACATAAAGCATATAATCTCTTATCTGCTTAGGCATGATCAAATTTTTAACAAATCCTAGTAACTTCAAACACAGCTTTAATGGGATGTAGTACTAAAACATGCAAAGTAAAGAACAGAGTTTTTAAGAACATAATCTGTTTTAGAATGTTTCAAGAGAACTGCTTTGAAATGCAATTATAATCTTAACCCATGAGTAAATGTGTGCCATCTTGCAGAATTAAGTTACATGAATTAATACATATAGAAAGAGATACCCTCTTGTTCCTAACATCTATCACAAATTGAAAATGAGGGTTTACAGCTCAAGACACTTCTTGTACAGAAGTATCTTGAGAGGGTTCTAAAGGGTAGCTATGTTTAACACAGGAGCACATTTATGGCTACAAGCTTGGTCCCTGTAAAAGTTTTATTTGATGATGAGAGAGTTTACTTGAGAGAGAATCCTAGCAGGAATTTGCTATTCTATGCCCTGATAAATAGCTGCAATATACTTTAAGAGCATCTATCTGACTTTTGCATCTTACCACAATGCATCTTTTTCTCAGGGTGCAAAAAGCTCATAGTGGGAGCTGCTGGTCTCCAGACAGTCCGAGCTTTCCCTTGCACGTATAGTGAGGACACTTATTCCAAAGGATGTGCTTCCAGTTTCCTTCTTGTATGCAGAAAATGAGTTTTTCACACTGGTTTGGTCACTTTTTATTCTGGTTTACAGTTCACTTTGTCTGCATGACTGAAAAATGAGACATACTTTGAAAACAGCAATATGGGTTTAAGATTGGTTCCATTACCTTGAAAACAAAGTGCAAACTGTTTCAGGTCATAGAATCTAGAATCATTTAAGTTGGAAAAAACCTTTAAGATGGTCAGTATGTTCTGTACAGAGAGGAACAACTCAGACTAACTGCTTCTCATTCTGAGACAAAAATGAGCACCTGATAATTTAAATTTCCCTTCTTTTCCCAAAATATGTTGGGATTCCTGATAAAGAAAAGAAATACACTGTGTGCTTGTGATGCAAGCCGTGCACTCTAATACAGTAAGCAAACCTTTAGACTATTTACAGACCATCCTGTTAAAGAACATCAGTGAACTCTGTGAAGATGCTCTTTACAGTGCTTTGATGTTAAAGTGTAAACCAAAAGCAGTGGATTTTTGCCATATATGGTAACTGTGCAAGGTGTGATTTTGATCTTTATTCAGTGAACAGTCACAGTCAGACTCAATAAAAGATGCAGAAATATAATTGAAAATTTAGGTAGAATTTAGACAATCATGAAAAGGCTATTCAGCTCCCACCAAATATAATCAAACTCTAAAAGCACCTCAGTTTTCAATTTTAAGAGTCCTGGGTGCCTTCATTGTTGCTTTCATGCCTGCCTCTAAACACATCAGTTACCACACAGCAGAGCAGGTCAGACCTTAATTCCTGCCTACCCACGAGATCCTGAGGATCTCTGTCCAGTCTGCAGACATTTGAGATCAGCTTCAAAAACCAATGAAATAGTAACAACAGCTTCTGATTTTTTAAGATATGGTTAAGGGTTAGATTACCACTACTTTTTATTTCAAGTCTAGCACTTGCAGAATCCACTATCCTCTGCCTAAAAAGATTCAAATCCTTTGCAAAGCAAGTTATCAGTGCAGGCTGGAAAATAAATGGATGTGTATGTGTGAAGAACAGCTGGAATCATTGTGCTGAAGCTGTTTTGGGAAAATCAAAGTTTGAAGGTTTCTGTTCTATGACTAGAATAAAACAGGAAAAGATGTGGAACTGGAGTTTTGTCTCATGCTTCAAGAACAGAATTAATAATTTGTAGGAAAAAAAAATTAGTCAGTCCATAAACAGATGATTCTAGCACTGGTAACCTCCTGGGTCTCTTGCTGCTAGAGGGAAGGCTTCATCACCATGTCTGACAACACTGTCCATACTTGCTCCAAGGAATTCATCTGTAGAGGTCACGACTCAAGGGAAGAGTTAGTGTCCCTTTATCCCTCTGAGACAATTATGGCCTCTACTAATCATAGCAGAGCAAAAGTTTGAGTCCTCTATAATGGAAGAAGGACTATGTACTTTGCAAGCCCAGTATGTGAGCACTAGTAATAGACATCTTAATTATTCTGGAGGTTGTCATGGCAACTGGAAGATTTGAAAAAACAATAACAAAAGAACCCCGAACAAAACCAACAAAACCACAACAAACCAAACATCAAAGAAACCTACTGAAACTTACGTTATTCTTGAAGTTATTCTGGGAGAGAGACTTCTGCTGCTCTAACAGAACCAAGGGCTCACCTCTCAAACACCTTATGGCAGGAATTCAACATGCATCTCTGCTTTCACCCCTCTCCACTGAATAACTAGATGCTCAGTGGCTCTGCTGCCTTCCAAGGCCTTTCTCTTTCTATAAATAATATAAGTGTTTCAGGTCTACTGTGCCACAAGCACAACATGAGAATGGCAGGACAGAGTAGTGAGCTCCAGCCCTTAGTGTGGAATGACATTGCTTGTACCTTCGTATCTGTGTGTTTTCAGAAACACAGAATATCCTGTTTAGATTTGCAAGTGCCAAGCTAGCATTTACTATACATTCCCCGGGTTCAGCACTACTTGAAGGTCTTCCCTAATGAATAGCATCCTGAGCAGGAGAGGAATAAGGAATTTAAATGGAAGCTAGTTGTTTCCTCTTCAAATTAATAAGCAAGCTGTTTTCATTCTTTAATTAAGTTTGCTAGAAAGACTATACTATTTCTTCCACTTTCACTATACAACATGCTGATTTGAACTATATTTATTACAAACCTAATTTATGTAGCTTTCTTCATCTACAATAGCTCTTGTTCTAAAGGAAATAACAAGGATGTCAAGTACCCAAACAGAAGTATTTCCTTTTGTAGTCAGTATAAAGCCAGTATAAAGGGAAAACAAACAACTCTGCTGTAATCTGTACTAGTTTGGAAATGCCTCTAAAACGCATACAAGACTAAAGATTCCGAAACAGGATCTTGATCCAAATCCCAGTGAGTTTAACTGGAAGACCCTCCACACCAAACAGGGCAAATTCCATCAGTTTTAAACCAAGCCCTAGTATCTTTCCAGTGATTTGAATGTTCTCTTCCATTGTTAACAGGGCATGACAAATATATCCAGGTACAACATTATATTTATTTAAACATTTATTCCTGGTCCCAGTAAAGTCACTGCAAATTCTACTAATGTGAAGAATGTATTTATGTGAAAATCTTTCTCCATAGCTTCAGCATTATAATCATTGAAGTTTATGAGTTAACATTTTCTTAGCACTGTTTGACTAATGACTAAATCTTTGTATCAATGACATATACAACAGAGGTCATTTTATCAAAATATTCCTAAATTATATGCCTGGTTCCCTTTGAAGAATTCAAAATAAAATATAAGTATTTATATGGGGCTTTCTTAGACATGGAGACACTAAAGAATAGGGAAAAAGCAATTTTCTCAGTATTGCACAACAACCTAGGAGCAGGTTAATAGAGCACAAGAATTGTAATCGTCCTGTCTGATCTCATGAACAGCATTGGTCAAGGACTCTCCAGAGTTTAAATAAATAAATCTGGTTTAAAATAGAGCATATCTTCTAGAAATAAATGGATGAAAGTAAGAAATAAAGTGTAATTCAAAGATGTTCAGTGACTGTCCTGTTCTTGCACTGCTCCAAAGGTTACTTACCTTCTCTCCTCGAAATAACACTTTAGTTGAAGTCAAAATTTTTCCAGCTAAGCTGTCAGTTTTGCTGACTTCTAACTTTGCCTCCTAGAAAGAAGAGCTCTTTATTAGAAGATTTCTGTTCCACATATACATACTTATATGGATGAAAATGCAAGAATAGGATTTCAGTTTTCTGCCTGATTGGCAGTAAGCCAGTCACTATAGTCCCCCAGGACACCCTCCCACAACTAAGTATAGTTTTACATTCACTTTTGAAAATAATGCATAATTCATATTACTTTGATTTAAAATTAATGACATACAGAAAGCACAACATATCTTTACAACAAATTAATTATATAGTATTGTAGTTGCAAGGGAATTTAAAAAAAAAAGGCATCTTGCCTCAAATTCTTTGTGGACCTTTATCTTCATCAATTTGTTTTCCTCATATTTAGTCAAACTCTTATGATTCACCTATATAGAGATTTTTATTAGTAAATTAACTATTTGTTTTTGAACCATATGGACAACATAAATCTGCCTGTAAAGAAAAGAAGAAAATCCTTCCAGTATTCAGTTGTGCTACAGCATATCCCCACAAAATCCCTGAAGACTGTACACAAATCTCTGGCCTACACAGTTTAGGGTATGAAATGAAACTAAGTTGCATCACTGAAACTTCTATTCTGGCCTCTCTTCTCCTACATGGCTAGAGGTAGACCATTAAGTCTGATAAATTTCTATTTGAAGAACAGCCATATCTTTTTTTTTTTTTTTAATTTTAATTTTTTTTATTTTCTGGAGTGCTCTCCAGCTCAGGGAAAAAACAGAAGAAACAACAAACATCCAACTTAACTTACAATTTACTTCAAGGAATTCAATACATACATTTACTGAATAGTATTTTTTTGTGTAATGTCATTTTTACAACTACTTTTGCTTATAAAGGTATAGATGGTCCATTGCTTCCAAAACTAGGAAAAGAAGGGTTTAAATGTAACAAGAGCAGTGCCAAGGTCTGATTGGTGCTTTGCCAACACTTAGATTCTTAACACGATACTAACTCTTTAAAGATACTTACTGAAAGTACACACTCACCTTACTTAAATCACATTACAATTAGACATAAGTTGCCTTCCATACTGAGAAAAAGATTAGTAAAGGTGGAAAAAAGATAATGTTTCTCTAGTTTGCCTCTGAAGGCCTAGATGATACCAAGATGCTTTAGAGAGAACCAAGCACTCCAGCTAAATAACTGGTAAGGTATTCATTTTATCAAAATCTGCATATACTAAATTATTTGAAACCTCACCCTTGAGGACAAATACCTAGGTCCTTACTGTTTTGTTTTTCTTCATTTTCATTTTCTAAGAGTAATAAAGATCTTGGGGTAGGGCATTTCCTTTGGATTAATGACTGCTGGGGTTAATGGCCAGGATGTTCCTTGGGCCATCAACTCCTCTCAGACAGTCATTAATCCCCAGGAAATGCTCTGTGCCTCAATCATTATTGCTTAATTTCAGTGCAAACAAACTACTGTGGCAGACAGCGTGCTGTATGCTATCCCTTAAACACAAGCAACACAGATTCACTTCATTTCATCAATTGTTTACTGTATGGGCTATTTTCTGTAGCAGGAGGAAATCACTGATCTTTTCACTGTTCTATGAAATCTGCTGGTTGCCCTCATGATCATTTGATAGACTGGACTATTTCTGCATGAGTTATTCTGTTTGTCACTTAGGTTGTCATTATTATTAACTATCTGCTGGAAGGCCATTGATCACTTTATTTCCTGGCAAAATTAAAATAACTGCCCTAAATATTACTTGCAAAACATATTTTCCAATGACAGTGTTACCTACCCATGCACGCACATCATCTTAAATATGAGGTTATTAAATTTTACAGGATACCTCATTTGACACATCTTGACATTTACTGTACAATTTCAGGCGTGCCACAGAGTTATTAAATTATCAACAGTAAAATATAACATGGACTTTGTCCAGGCTTGTGCTACACAAATATTTACTAGAGCACAGAACTTTGTTATATTTCTCTAGTCTACTTGATAATCCCCTGATTAGACATCCACATGCTTGGTGGAGCCAAAGAAAAACTGTAAATGGTCAAAGGCGATGCAGCATATTTGTTTTTAAAGGCTAACTTTACAATAGTTTGACTTCAGAAAACTATTTAATCAAACTGGCCAACTTCATTGATTTTTCAGCTTTGGGACTAAAACAAAAGGATTCAAAGAAGCTATTAGTGGTAACTGAAAGCCACTTATACTAAAGCTTTAAGAGCTGAAAACTTTAGGAATTTGGATATTGCTAACTAATTGGGGCACTTATACTCTGTCTTTTATGTGAAAAACTTCAAAATACAATCAATGGGTAAGTGCTTATGATCAGAAGCATTTATTCCTTTCCAAACTTTTACTCTTAATTCAAATTCCAGTATAAGGATGATACTATGTTAAAAAAAGTAGAATGACATAAGTAGAATAAATGGAATTTAAATTACCATTTTCAAGGAGCTAGTATATTCTTCACAATCAAATGCATTTACCATGCATTAAATTTCTCTGTGGTATGAAATGCGTGCACTACACCTTTACTGTAGTTATTCACAGCCTCACGTTGTTCTGCTACAAACCTCAGTGATTTTTTCTCTCAATCCAAGAGAGGATTTAGCTGTGAAGGCAGCAACAGAGAAGGTGGTAGGGTTATAAAAATAATTATTTATTTAAAATCATCACTAGCTTGACTGGGAAGAGCTTGTACTACAAAACCTGAACAGATATCTAGGCTGCATTTCCAAACATGTTCATCCACCTCACATAAGCAAGCTGAGTTCCAAGAAAAGATGCAGGAAGCTGAATTAGTACATTCCATCACTACTCTTCTGATAAAAAAGTTCAAACCCTAGTTCAAACTCTAATGGTTTGCAGCATGTCCATGAAAAGCCTGGGCTGAAGTGCTGCTAACAAACTTGAGTTGGAGGCAGGGAGGCCTCTTGCAGAATCTATTTTGAAAATGCCCTGACCATTTCCCTTGACAAGGCTGGCCTTCATATGGGCCTGCAGTGTAAGAGGTTGTTTCAGGCAATTCTGTTATTCCACATGTTAATACATATAGGAGAAAAATATCCCCACAAAGGGTTGTTTGTTTAGACTACAATGTAGTTACAGGAATCCACACTTCTAAATAAAAATAGTTTGATATGTACTATACTGAAGAAAGTCACCAGTTGAAAAGAGAGGTCTAGCAGAGAGGACTACAGAGGTCAAAGCAATGAGTTTTGGTAAGTACACACACACACACAAAAAAAAAAAAAAAAAGATGTACACAACAGGCTGGAAAAAAGAAAAGAAAAGAAAAAGCACCAGCTATATTTTAGATCTAAATATGGCATTTTAATCTAAAAAATATGAACAATTGGTTGAGTGAAGTCACTTAGGTCATTCTAAGCATACAGATGTCAGGTATTGAAAAACACTACTGCACTTTGATTCTCTGAACAAGAATTTCCAGCCTTTTCCTGCATGGTTTTGCTTTCAAGTATAAGCAGACCATGTTCATTAAAACCAGATGCTACTGTCTCTTTAGTCCATTTCAGTTATCAATATCATGTTTGAAAGATTCAAAACATTTTAATAAAAATTTAACTATGTTTGTTACCACATCAGGCAAGGCTCGGTTAAGATGCCAAATTCCATAGGCCTTCTTGCAAAGAGAAAAGAAAAAACTAAATAATTCAAACTGTACCTCCCCTTCTTCTTTAAAACAGTTTTAAAATTACTTGTGCATTCCAGAACAAAAAAACCCAAACAAATAAAAATGCCATCAAAACCAAACTAAAGCTAAAACCTTAGGTAATAAGAAAATACATGTCATCTGATGACATGCCCTGCAGACTTTCTGTCAGCTGGATGGGAAACCAGCCATGCTTTTCCCCTGTTTTCTTCTATTGAGGGAGGCTTTAGAGGAGGAAAATGCAGAATATATCTACTTTGACTTTGCTTTTGCTTCAGTGGTAAATGTAATTCCAAGGGGATCTATTCTCTCCTTCCTGCAAGTTACTCCAACAGCTGAAATGGAGGTGGTCCAGAAAAACCACATCTTCAAAGTATGAATGCTCAGTTTGCAGCTCAAGATCGTTTTCATATTGTGAGATCTACTGGGCTCCAGGGCTTATGCCTAAGGTCAGAAAGCATGGCTCTAATTTGGGTTATTATCATTAGGGGAGCTTTTAATGGATTAGTGTTTTACATTTCCCTTGTTTGGGCAGATACACAGAGTATGGTGCTTGGCTGTGCTCTGAGCTGCTTCATTTCCATCTTTGCATTTCTCAGATTTCTTACCATTTACCAGGTAACAGCTACAATATTATTCTCAAGCACTCCATTGCTGGCAGTTGTTAGATACGGCTCCATAGCCTGTGCAGATCCCATTACCTTTTGATTTGTTGATTTTTCTTCTCTTTGTTGTTGTTTCTCTACCAAGCACATTTTCTTCCTTCGAATTATGTTACAGATTCCTATAACAACAACAGCTCCTTCTTTTTTTTCATATATAGTGCTTCTTTCTATTATGAAATATCTGTATTTGCAAGAAGCTACTGTCCTCCATCAGAACTTTGTCATGAATTACTGGATCTGTGCAACTTCATCGCGAACACTCATTTCCATGACAGAACAGCTCTGAAGGAAGATAGTCTTGGTACAAGTGATAACAGCTGAGTCTTGACACCAGTGAACTAAGCAGTAAAAACACCTGTTTAACCCAGGACAGAATTTCATTCCAGAACTGGAATAAAAAACCAGGGTGACGATGGCATCGAGGCATATTTATGTGGAGAGACTTGCAAATACGTCCTAAAAGTTCTAGTTTTTCCTATGGAAAATCTATTTCACTTCCCACTCCTTAAACAATACACAATGGATCTTCCTTCCAGTGAGATTATGAGTAGCTGTATATTCCAATAACAGGTAACATACTGTTCTTTATATTTTCTTTGCCTATTTTTAAAACAAAGCAGTTTTACTGAGACAAGGATAAATAGGTAGTGATATGAGTAACTTTACTGATCTTCTCTATGAAAAAGGTGTAATCGCCTTAAAATTACCTCACTTCAAAAAAGTACATTATTTTGAAAACATAAGTTAGAAAACCTCCCTTGTAAAGGTCCAAAGATACTTTATATATTCATATGTTTCATATTTCAAGATATTTAAATATATATACATCAAAATGAAAGGAAATACAATGCATCTCTTAAACAAGTAATACACTCTACAGAGGCCTCATTTTAGACAATTCATTTTGAAATCATCAAGAGTCCTCACACACTCAAAAAAGAACTGTAAAAAATATAACCCTGATAGATTCCAACACTTGGCTCATAAGCACTGTTAACTCACAGATTTCTATTTCACAAGTCACAACTATGCTTGGTAATGCAGTTCTACCCCCCTGATCATTTCTATCTACCAAACCACAGCTAAATGCTGTAAAAAG
The DNA here is from genome assembly GCA_013400175.1 of Phainopepla nitens. Classification (NCBI taxonomy): domain Eukaryota; kingdom Metazoa; phylum Chordata; class Aves; order Passeriformes; family Bombycillidae; genus Phainopepla; species Phainopepla nitens. Next base: position 599,418 of record VXBQ01013737.1, read on the forward strand.
AGCAGCATTCTGTCTGCAAAGCTGCAAATTGCAATTGTGATTGTGAATCAGATGAAACACACCTGGTGAGACTGCAAACATGTAAAGAACTACTGCATAGTACCACCTCTATGTTTACTCTGACCCACACTAAAAAATTACTGGGAACCTTGAGTAGGAGAATTCTGAGATACTGTACATTTTAGTTCTCCCAGCCATGACATCCTTTTTCCAATTGGAAGTTTTGCCTGGGCAGACAAAGTGGACTCTAATGATTTGTCAGAGATTTACAGACAGCCAGAAGAGAAAGGAAGCCTCATTTGTAGACTTCATCTGCATCTGTGCAAACTCCCTGGTATCTACACATGCAGCTGATCCAATACAAATGGACTTCATTGGCCTCTTCACATGTTCACTACTCAATACCTGTGCAAAGATTTCCCTTCAGAAAGCGTCAGACAGATGTATTCATAATCTTGGAAATCTTGTTTAGTAAAACCCCAATAATTCTGAGAGAAGTGATCCCTGAGTGGGAATTTTAACCTTGGTTAACTACATGTTCCTTTTTTTCTATGAGAGGTTTCCATTTTCTCACAAGGTAAAGATTAATAAATACTGCTAAACTTACCTCATTCAAATGGAGCAAATAAGAAATAGGCATAATGTCCCCCTTTGGATAAAGGCTTTCCGTAGCTAATGGCTGCTAGTAAAATCTATCAGTCTGTCCTGAATACCAAGGATCACTGGACACTTCATAACCACAGAATGGAGATCAGTATTTTCTAGTGTCAAGATGACACAATAAATTCTCATTTATCCAGGGTGTCCTGATGGCTAGGCGTGACTTTTTGAGGGATTTTCTTTGGATGAAAAGAAGAATTCCTAAAATAGAAAGCATTCTGTCTCACATGTCATGCCTTCAGGGTGTGGCCACTCTTACTTGGAAAATTTCACCTCTTAGATTAACTGAGATGATTTATGTAGCACTGAAGAAAGTTCTCTAATTTAGAGAGAGGAAGAAAAATCACGTTGTAAGGCCACCATGATGGTTAAAAGAGTGGCTAAATTCAAACAAACTACTATACAAATTTTCCTGTTTATCAAGTAAAACCTGAGGTAGTCACATACTGTCTGCCCAGAGAACCTCATTTTAAGGGCTTCCTTCCTGCTGGGGTTTTTGGTGGGTTTAGAACTTTACCTACAATGTCCTCAGGCAATCTGTGCTGCTGTTAGTATCTCCTCAGATCCCAGGCTCTATGTATTTGAAACACAAGGAATGACAAAAGATTCCTGCAAAGGAACATTTTCTGTAACAAGTACTCCAGGTACTCTCTGTATCCTTCTATTTATCCTTCTATTCCATGTTTCTTTGATGAAGGATCTGGAAACTGTGCACAGGTCGTATCTGACATCTGTGGATCACAAGACATTAGTAACTATAGTGTACAAAGGAAGCTGACAGTTATGCTGGCCCTTGAATTCCTCGTGCATTTAAAAAAAAATAAATGGCTGAATTGTCTGTACTGACAATTAAGGAGTCAAATGGAATTTTAAAAGCTCAAGAAATTTACATTTCTGGGTTTACTTCTTGTCTAAGGGCCAACTCACTGTATGCAGTAGGATGAATTACTAAAAGCAGAAGTAAAACATGCAACATCCCCGGCAATGCTTCTTTAATTTCCTCCTACTGTCACCACTGGCACATGTAAGTAAAAGCTCAACTATCAATAAAATGGCTAAAATTGCTAGACAGCAACAGATGAGTAAAAAAATCAAATGATGAGGCTGGGATTTCTTGACACTCCATTCAAAGCCTTTCCCTGTGACACCTCATGAAGCATCTGCTACACTGCATGGTGCTAAGTGGAGGCTAATGACCCTTTAGGTCCCCTGGCAAGTTCTCCTTGACAACAAAGTGTAAATGGCTCTTTAATACAGCCAACCTCTATTGAAATGAACCTTCCAAAGCCAACAAGGAGCACTGGGATCTTCTTTAGCATGGCATCTCATGTCTTTGAGGCTGCAGTGAATGACCTAAGTTCAAAGAAAAATGGTTTATGTAGGCTTTACAGGTGAGCAGTTACTTTTATTTCCCTGAGTTCTGTGGTTTGCTGTAGGACTGCTTGTGAGGGCAACACATCTTGAATAATGCACTCAGAAAGGTGAATCAGAAGGAGAAAATGTCTCCAAATTAAAAAGCAGAGAAGGTATACCTAAAAAAAAAATAATCTGAATGCTATGAAAGAAAGTAAAAGCTGGCCTCTTTTCATTTGTACTAAGAAAAATCAAATGCCAAAAGAAACCTGGAAAATAACAGAGGTACAAAACCTAGAATTTACGTAGATGCTTTTGTATTTCCTTAAACATAAATATTAGGACACTGAGACGATTTTTCAGGGACTAAAAAAAGAAAATAAATAACTTTACTTAGTCATTGAATGGAAAAATTAGCAGCAGGGCTTCTGACTTAATTTCAGATCTGCCATTATCCAGTTTAGCAACCTTTATATGGTTATTTACTTCAGTTTAGTTATTTCTTAAATGAGAATACAAAAATTAAATGATAGAGGAAATTTTACAGCTTCTATTTTGTATAATAAAGATGAACCCCCCAATTTAAAGGCTATTAATGCAGAATTCTATTAATTAATTTCTATTATTGAACAGTTTACAGAGGTTGTCCATGGCCTCCAGTAAAAGTGAGACTGACAAACTGGAGTGAGTCTAGAAGAGGACCACTGAATGGTCTGGAGCACATGACACAAGAGAAGAGGCTGAGTGTTGAATCTGTGAAGTCAAGTCTTAGGGTTTCTCTTGTTCAGCTATCTAAAAGCCAGTCAGGGTATTTGCAGCGATGTAGAGTAAAAGAAAAAAAATGAAATCCTAATCACATACAAGTTAAAAAACATTAAAAAGAAGACAACTATGCAGAGAAAAAGTTGCTTAGAGAGGCTGTGAAATGTCCATCCTTAGAAGTACTCGAAGTTTTACTAGGCAAGGCATGGAGCAAGCTGACACAACATGGAAGCTGGCCCTGCTTAGAGCAGGGGACTGGACCAGACAATATTCAGACCTAAAGTATGATTCTATATGCATGTACATTGATATTAAATTTTGATGCATGCTTCAACAAAATTTTATTGGCCAAAACCACCCCTCAAACCATGAAAGAAACCTCATTTTAAGTGATTCAGCATAATATATATCACTGTTATGATCAGTGATGAAACTCTGTCATTAACTATCACGAAAGACCAGCCAGCAATTATTACCTTGCTCTCTTTCCTAAGCCCCTAAAGTGTCCTTTAAGGTATTACAGTTATTACTATATATGGTTAAATTATAAGCAGACATGGCCTTAAATTAGAACTTCAGAGATCCCTCTGAACTTCTGAAAAGCAGGATCCAGAGTGAATCTTTGAAACCCTAAGCTTTTAAGACTCTGAATTTAGGAGGAGCTTATTCTGTTAATGTCCTAAAAGACATGGTTTGCCCAGCCCTCCAGGAAGCACAAGAGAACGAGATCCTGGCTCCGCTTAAATGACAGGAATTTTGTTGCAGTGAAATTACAATTTCCTCAGTTTGTATGTTTTATAGTCTCAAAGTTTGCACTTCATTCCATCATCTTTTTGATGCAAATAAGCAATGCACACAGAAGTTGAGGCTATCTTTGGAAAATGTCCCATGGTCTCTTTAAGAACTTTCAAAAAAGATTCTGCCTTAAATCTCTGGGTACATTTATAAAATAGGACTATAAAAATATGTATGTAATCACAAATTATTTTAGTCTTGAAAAGAGCATATGAATTTAAAGAACATGAGTCATAAAGACGACAATTCAATCAGATAGAAGAATCCAATTTAGGACTCCCATTAGCTTGCATGTGACTTTATTTGACTTTCTTGAGCAGTACATTTCCAAAAAGTATTTCCAGGAGAAAAATAGTAAACATTCATAGAAAAGTGTTCTCTTCTCCACGTTAAAGGAACATAATCTTCAGTGGAATGCTGAGGATTCCTTAAAGCAAGATGGATTGCATCTCACTGTTCAACCAAACTGCAATGCCAATGCATAGGCATCACTTCTGGAAGGTGTTTATATCAAGTAGGCATAGGAGAATAAATACAAAGAAAAAGTTGGGGCATCCGTTGATAAATTTCTATTTCTTCAACAAAAAACTGATGCCAAGCAGGATATTGCATAGAGCTATAAATTAAACATCAGATCAATGGTTTGTTGTAATTGTTCATTCTCTGGAAGAAAAAATTAAATGAAAGTAAGAATATCTCCTAGCAAATCTGTATTATCTTTGTGGCATTCATACAACTACTGAAAAACATAACTACGCATGTGATTGGTGTCACTGTCACCACATACATCTACATATACAGCCTGTTTGGCTCAAATTTAGCATGGAGTATTACAGTATTCACTAGCATATTCAGTACATGAGGCAGAGTTAGGTTTTTTATATTTGAAAGAAACCACTTTTTAAAATGGATATTAACACTGCTTGGGTTTTTTACGGGTAAGATGGCAAGACAGGTGGAACCTAAGCTCTTTTAAAAAGTAATAAAAATATTTTTGATTTATTGCTTTATTACAGCCTACAACCTGATTTCTTTGGTTTCTACATCCTTGATTAGAACATGATTGAAAATGTCTTGAAAGTGGCAGGTTTCTGCACCTGTTCCTGAAACTGGTTTCAATGAGTTCATACTTTTGAATCTGCCAACAACAGATAGGAGTGAAAAAGATCCAATTCTCTGTCCATAAAAGAGGAGACATAAGGAAATAGCCCTAGATCTGTTACTCTGTCACTAAAAATTACACTCATAATTTATATGGACAATACTTTCTCTGAAATTAAAGATCAGTAAAAATAAAAAAAAAATTGATTAGGAGATCATTACCCCCCAATCAAAAAGACAGAATGCATATTGAATGTTTGTGCTGTCTCACTGGTTTTAATCAAATAACTACATGCCAGCACTCCCCTTGGTTCCCAGCTGACACATGGAAAAGAGCCAGTCTCTTCAAAATGGCAGGGCAGACTGGTGGAGATTCAACCTAGGAGGTGACAAACCCCTCTGAAGCAGAACAGCATTCAGCCTTCCAAATGATTGCTGATGACTCCCTGGTATAACACGCTACCTTTCCCCAGTGTAGTCAGGGGTGGGATCCTGCTCATATTCCTGAAGCCAGAATCTTACTGCTATTTTGTACAGCAACAACAGAATGAACCCTGAAGTCTAAAAAGAGACACTCTTTGTGAAGTGGAAAGTCCCACTGTCTTCAGCATTGTTTGAGTCAACCAGGAAAAACAAAAAACAGATATAGAGACAAATATATGTAGAGATGCATAGAGAATGATACCTACTGTGATACATGGTGTGCCAGTGGTGACTCCTGCTGCTGTGAATCTTTCTTTTTCCTTTCCTGTGAAAGCTGTTGAATCAATATTAGCTCATTAGCTAAAAAACATCCACAAACCTGCATTAAGGGTGTGTGTAGTTATTTCTTAATTGCAGGAATTATCAGTATATTACCTTTTAACTGAAAACAACTCCACACTCACACAGGAACATGCAATCTGGCATTACAGAATCTTTTAAAAACAATGGCAGAAAGAGAAACGGCCCATTTCTTTAAATCCACAGGATCTCTCTCATACCTTATCTGCAGCTTCCTAAGTATATTTTACATAGTTACCTTGGACTGTTCCCTTTGGAAGTGAGAGGAACTAAGGTGCTCACATTAAAAGGAATTCAGCACTACTGTGGCCTTTCCAGAGTATTTTACTGTGCAGTTTAACAAAAGCTTCAACACCTTTTACAATCGGTTACTATGCTCAGGACATAACATAAGAAGATGGACTACACTCCTAAAGGCAAAGTAAAGATATTTATGATGAGATTGATGTAACCGCTATGTGTGGAATGTTTACTAACAAAGCACATCCCTTTGCTTTCTAATTCTTTGGTCTTGTTTTCTTTTTTTTAAGCTTTCACTGCTCAAAATTTTATAATTGGGATATTTTCTTGAGGTCTTTGGTATCTTTTATTGAGACATGGAGAAAAACTAAGCCAGTTCACTCACTAACAGCAGCAGAAGATACATAGACCCAAAGTTTATCTCTGTGTTGCACAACGCAAATTATAGCCTGGCTTCAACGTGGCATGAGACTAAAGGTGAGTTAGCCGAGTTTTCAGCTACTGGTTCTTTGTGGTTTCTTGGAATACTGTGTGGAAAACACCTACAGCATTTTAAACTTGCCACGGTATCAGCAATTTTAATGGGCTTTAACACTAAAGACTTCAATAGAGACCCTTATGTTGAACAGTAATAAATCCTGATGAAATATCTCCCACTGCTGCAGACTAACTTAATCTCTTTCAGGCATGTAGCGGATAACCTCCAGGAAGATCAGCACTCTGCTGGGATACTGGGAAAAGGGGAGAAAACCTGGGGAGGACAGTCCAGCTGAGAGATAAAACTCACCAATGCTCTTTTAAAATGATCTTAGTATACAAATCAAATGAAAATATTTTAAACACCGGATTGTCCTATGCAAAACGTATGTCCACTTTCTGTGCCAAAGAATGAAAAGGTTGCAATCAAGAATTACTCCACATTTGAATGGATGCTCCATCAGAAGTAGGAAATCACAATTTCTTATAATTGGGGGGAAAGGGGAAAAAGCTTCTTTTGCAGGAAATAAAAGAATCATACAACTTTTCATTATTTTAATACTAAATAACTACTCTTCTTTGAATACTTTCAAATTATTTCTTCCCACAAAAGCCTCAACTCTTTTCTTAAATTAGAACAGTAACAAAGCTGACTCATTTCTTGTTGGGAACCACTTCTCTAGAAGAAACCTCAAGCTCAGAACTTCGATACAGAAGGGCATTAAATTAGAAACTTCTTCCTTGTATACAGGGGAGACATCCTGTAGTAATTTATAAAATCTGCAGTGCCAGCAGCTAGGATGAAATGGCTCTTCACTGCCTACTGTTCATCTTGTCCCTTTTGCCTCTCATGAATAAAAAATTCAATAAATTAGAAGACAGAATGATGAAACTCAACTTTAAAAAAAGAAAAAAGCTTTCTAACAATGAAGTTGTCAGGCATTTGCACATCATTGCAAGAGAACAGCAGCAGAACTATTGGGCAAGTAGTGATGTAAGGAATGTGCAGGATGACCAGTGGCAGTATCAATTGCATTAATTCCACAGCACATTCACTTTGAAAAGCTATTCACACCACAAAGCATACTTTTTAGAATGATATTCAGGAGATATCAGGCAAAAATGATTGAATAATATCTTAATGACCATGCTCTATCATCCCAAAACTCTCACTGTGACATTTGGTTCATAAGCTCTCTATGAAATGCTTACAGGTAAAGAAACCTGGACTTTATCAATCAAAGATAAAGATTCTGTGCTGGCAATTAATGGTTGAATTGTAAAAACATCTTTCAAATTGCCCTCTTACAGAAATTCCACAAACCATTTACAAAGATAGAAGCCATCAGGTGTGTTTTGCTGCTGTTTCGTATGTAAAGTAGATCTCCATTATTGGAGACTAAAAAAAGTCTCCAGTTTTGGATAAAATAAAAATGCTAAAACCCTAGCATTACCTGGACTGGGACTTCAAAATATGTGTAATGCCAATTATTCTTTCACCTCAAAGCTGAGTGAAAACCAGGTTTTGTTTCCAAACTTTCAAAGAGTTTGGTTAGCTGAAACCAACAAGCAAAAAATCACACTTCTCCACACTTTCTGATCTCAGTTGGAAGTGGAAGTATCAAATATCTGCAAAAGAGACTATCTCAGTGATATTTCTGTCATGTCTGAAGGCAGAATACTCATGAAACATTCTGATGCAAGAATTACAGAGCAAAAGGTTAGGAGTTCAAATAAGCAAGCTTTTTTTTCCCCTTCCAACTTTGGAATTACTAGAACAGCCAAAATTATTCTGTTATTCTGCGAGAATTTTTCTCTGTACTTAAGCGGAATATAGCAAACAATAATAAAAACAGGAGTTACAAGTGGCACATGGATGCAATGGAAGTGATTTATTGGCTGCAAATCCCTGGTGCTCTACAGTAAATGCAAATATAATACCAATAATTGACAGCTGTTTGATATATAAGGAGCATTCTGGTTAACAACTTAGCTTCTTCCTTAAATCAATACGGGAAATATGCAATTTAACTACAGTTAGTGCCTACAACTTGTAATGCTTTGCTGCAAGTTTCCCATCACTGGCTACTACCACTTACATTTAAAAATAAAAGAATGTGGTGAATATTGTACAGGGTCAGAGCTATGGTCCATCTTAGCCTGGGATCCTTAAAAATAGCAACGGGAGATTCTGACCGGGGAGAATACACAAGCCTGATCTTTCTCCAGAGTCATCCCTGTTCTTCAACAATCAAAATTTCCAGATTAGGGATGTTAAAGAGTACCTTCCTGTCTGTTTTGTTCCGTGTCTGTTTATGGACTGCTCAGGATCTCTTTTAAACCCTTTTGAACCCTTTACACTGTCTCCACAGTCTTCTGTCAAAGTGCACACAAAAATTACCTACCTGCCTTGTAGAAAGGAATTATCCATTTTAAATGGATCTCCTGTTAGTTTCAACAACTGATGTCCAATTGTAGAAGTACCACATAAGAAGCTAATCAACACTTTGCATTCACTTTACCTACCACCTTCATGTCTCTGTACATTTTGATCATAATTCTTTCCAGCTATCTCTGTTTCAAACACAGTATTTCAGCTGCTCTTCATAAGGCAGATGTTTCATCTTCATTACCTTTTAAGTTGCCCTCCTTTAACCTTTTTCACCTCCACTATCTCATCTTGAAACACAGAAGTCAGAAGTACACACAGTACTCAGCACGTGGGCACATCAGGGTTTTTACACAGTTAGGCTCTGTCCTGTTCTCAATACCCTTCCTGATAATGCCAGCAATTTATTGGCTTTTTTCGGCTGCTGCTGCTGCACACTGTCAGGGTGGTTTCAGGGAACTCTCAGTTATGACGATGGATTCTCTTCCTTTAGATGCAACTGCCAGTTCTGATAAAGCTTCATGGAAGCATTACTGAATGGCCTTTAACTTACCATACTGCATTTTAAATGACACAGTTACTCAGGACTCAGAACTCACCTCTGACTAGGACCCATGAACACACACTTGTCTAAGAAATCCTATGCCAACCTTTTTAGCATATTTCAAGAATGATCTCTGTGGAGACGTTCAAGGAACAATGCTGCAAGGCAAACATTTTTAGAACAATCCTCAAAATCTGGCCCAGGAGACGTGGTCCCTTCTGTGCCTCCTTTCCAAGACAGGTAGGTCACAGCCAGCTGCTTCTGTTTACTCTCTCATTTTCATGGGCTACTTGAGACAGAGATAGGAGCTGAGCCCGGCACAGATCATAAATGTTTTTGTGCCAAATGGAGTGTCTTGTACCAAAGGGAAATGTGGGCTCAGGAGTATAACAAGTCCAAAAGGGTAAGCAAAGAGTTTGCGGCTGAAAGCAGCGCGATGTGTCAGCGAGAGAGAACAGCAGTCTTGCTGGCACTGCTGCTGGCCAGAGCCTTAATCTGTAAATCACTGCGCAGCCAACACGTCAAAAAAGTTTGGCCACCCCAGTGTACAGGCACCAGGCAAAAAAACAGCCTACTCTGTAAACCTCCAGCAACAACCCAGGCCAGTGTGCAAAACACTGGCAGCCCTAGGAATAGGAAAAGCAAAATGGCTAAAGTCCAATTGCTTTTAATCAAGAGGCCACAAGTGAAAAGATCCTGTCCTACAATCTTAAAAGAGAAAAAAAGCCTCAAGAATATAGTCTGCAAATTTCCTCATCTCCATTTGGGAAAGCACTCTAGAATTTTTGGCACTAAGATGAGAAGTCAGTAGCAATTTAACTAAAATATCAAATGTTACTGCCAAGTGTTGGTAGCTATTTCAAGGTATAAATCCAGGTTGCCCTGAAAGACTAAACTGCTACCTTCTTCCCCACTATCATCACTAGTATTTTATGGGAATCATTTAATCATGCCAGAGAGGTTCAGACTTTTAAACAAAACTAGAGATCTATAAATTTAAAAGGTCTTTTCTCCACTCCTGTGTGTGTAGTCAGGCCAAGTTATGTGCTGCGACTCATTACACCTGGAAGCAGCACATAAGGTGGGGTGCAATCTCCTAAGAGGACTAGTGAGTTTCCATGGGGAAGAACTCAGCATGCCTCACTAGGGCAAATCCCCTAAAGAATCACACAGAGGGATAAACATTACATACAATCAGTCAAGTTTTCTTTTTTCTTCCTCTCCTTACATAAATTTTTGTTTTCTAATTGAGACTGCCCATGCACTTAAACAACAATTTCTCATGGAAAGATACTGAGCTTTCACCAGGAAGTTAAACCCTGATCAGGCAGAATTTTCCAGCCAAATCTAAGGTCAGAAACCTTGAATTTGCACTAAGACAAGATATGGGACACAGACTGAAACTGCTGATTTAATTTGAAGCAAGAACATATAACTTTGTCATGAGGGGAAGAGCAGGGGCAGGCACTGATTTCTTCTCTGTGGTGACCACTGACAGCACCTGAAAGAATGGTCTGGAGTTGGGTCAGGGGAGGTTGAGGTTGGATAGCAGAAAAGGATGGCTGGGCACTGGAACCGGCTCCTCAGGGAAGCGGTCAAAGCACCAACCTGACAGAGTTCAAGAAGTGTTTGGAAAATGCTCTCAGGCACAGGGTGTGAGTCCTGGGGTGTGCTGTGCAGGACGGGGAATTGAACCGGATGATTCTTGTGGGTCCCTTCCAATTCAGAATACTCTGTGATTCTTGATGACTTAGACTTCCCAGAAAAATACCTGAACTACTCAGACACCAAATAAGTCCTTCCCAACAAAATTCTTATATTTTTGGGAAAAAACTCCAGCTTATTAGGACAAAGAAAAAAACCCAAACAAACTATGGTCTAGCAGCGTGAGAGCTGTCTTTGGTGGAAAGTACACCAAAGTTATATTCATGTTTTCATTAAGAAAATGACTCAAACTTCATGCAGAGGCCTACTCAAGAACTGGTTTAGTATGGATCACTCTCCTGTTTTCATTTTAAAGATACCCTGAAATTTTCTGTTTATATTATTTACTGTGAAAAGCAGAAATATTTGAAATTACTAATGACAATGTTTTTGGATAATTTTAATATTGGGTTGCTGAATCTGTTTCCCAGAAGTAGTAAATCCTATCCCTACTAAACAAACAAATCTTTACTGCAGGCTCGCGATAAAGGAAACAGAAAAAAAAAACAGTGGGGAAATACTGACATGAAACAACAACCGACTGCCACCTTGTTTCTCATGGGTGATCTTTCTGGAAATTGAATTTGGCTCTGACAGTCTATTCTCTCATATACACTCGCTAATCTTTATTAATGTACCTCCAGTAACCTCAAGAAACAACTACTTTGAGAAAGCTAGAAAGATGGCTTTGTATTACATGATTTGCAAACAAAAAACTTACATCTCCTACTGTAACTTAGGCATAGTTGCATTTTTTGTTGCCAGGCATGTATTGGTTTAATTTGTGCCATTTAAAGAAGTCAATGCAAATCTTCAAGAATCAGGCTAAAAAGATGAAGTCTGTATTACTGAGGTTACAGTACTGCTGACTTGATTACTGTTCTTAGAATAACACATTTCTGCTTATGAAATTATTTATAAAATTATAGCACTTCTTCTTTGAGATACTGTTTTCTGGATATTTAGAAGTAAATCCCTTAACTGGCTGCTGAAGTAAAAGTTCTAAAATTTAACCTTTTAAGAAATAAAGCAATCCTACAGCTTGAGATTGAATAATAGGAAGAAACCTGCATTAGCTGCTCCATTTTACAAAGCCTCAACGTAAATGCAAATGTGCAGTTAAAAGAATTATCTTTCAGCATCACCAGCCTCCAAATTTGTCCTTGTTACTGGTTTTTATTATGTTCCCTCTCATGGCTGAACTCTGTTTTCTCTTTTAACAGATGACTGCCCAGGAAAATGGCAAGGACAAATCCAGCTCCACTTTTCACAGCAGATAAGGAAAAGGTAAACACCATTACAGGCATCCAGTGCTAATTTGTAAATGAGATGAGAACCTAAGACAAACACTAAAAGCCAGATGGTCAAGTTGCAATATTTTAATAGTCAGATTTCAGGCTTTCTAAAATGTATGTGTCATCAAGGTCAGAGCAAGCACACACCTGCCTCACAGTGCCAGCATCCCAATGAGTACTTTTGGTACTTGGTTCAAAAAACCACAAAAAGTTCTGTTATTCAAAGCTAGCGCGCATGAATAGTACTGAGTGAATGTAATTGTTAGTACAGACTTTTCTTCCATGCCAGCTGACCAAGATTTATTAAGGTAGGTTTATGCTGGCATAAAAAATACTCAAAAAAATACCAAATAAATAATATTCTTTGAAAAATTGGTAACACCCCAACATTTTGGCTAACATGCAAGTGGCACATAAATGAGTCAGACCCTGTTTTCTCCCATAGGAGATATTACTTTAACTTAATTGAAAACCATAGCAAAAATGCCATGAGGATATGTCATTTTGCTTGATTTCAATATTAAGAAAGTGATATTTTAAATTAAGGAGCTGAGTTTTCAAACACTTTATTACACAGTGTTTTTTATAAACACTGACATTTGAAAAAGGTCTTCACACTGAGAACTTTACTTTGTAGTAAAGCATAGAACTGAAAATGTATAACTGGTGCTTCATTATTTCCATCAAATTTGGAAAAGAGATATTGAAAGATTCAGATTTCCTCTGGCATAATCTCTTCTTTCTTGGTCACCTCTAAATGAATCATAAATTAAAACACTACCAGGCAGAAATTACCACTGGTAATTATTTACTGGGGCATAGTTTGAACCATAAGTTTTAAGCAAGACAGATACCAACATAAGGTACCAATTCTGCAAAACTTCCATTTGAATAATATTAAAGAGAACGATGAATTAAAAAAATAGGAAATTTTTTGTGCGTCCAAAGTCCACACCTGAGTCTAAATTAGGTCATTAACAGGTCTTTTTGGCTACAGCTCTATTTCTTTTAGTAGTTGCATCAGAATTTAAGCTCATTACTACGTTGAACCAAGAGTTTCCATTACCAGTAGACTTTATTTGCCTATACTATCAGCTGCATCCACCTGGAGCAGGGCTCCATTTGGATTTACTACCTGTCTCTAACACCTTTGTGCCTGTGTACATCTACTATTTCCCAAAGGAATTAAATGACCTTAATGATATTAATGAAAGGGACTCAACCACATCATAATAAAGGTTGTAGTAGACCACTGGGGCCTCACAATGTGGCATATAAAGAATTACCTTGTAATGAGAATTTGGGCATCTTCATCTTTAGCCAGAATGCTACACACAGCAATATTAGTGGGCAGCAACTTGCACATTTGGACCCAACATCCTCCTTTTGGAAATTGTCGCACATCCCTGGCTGAACAACAGGAACTGTTGCCTACCAAGTGGTCATATGGCTTTTGGATTGCTACACAAAAAACAGAAAACAGTTTATGTTTCTCCAAAACGGGTTTTGGAATAAACCAAAACCTCTGGTATTGCTTCTTGCCTGTTTTCAGTCATTTCCTTCTCTCTCTCCCTCAGTCGTTCACCTTTGACATTATTCCATTCTCTTCCAGCTGCCATAAGTGGCTGTCTTTTTTCCTCTAGTTTTCCCTGAAAAAGACTATGGCTTTCACCAAAACTGAAGAATGCAACTGCCAGATCAACTTGTTTCTTCAGAGATGTAAATCTTGTTTAATAATCTTTGGAAAGTAAGACAAGGCAGTGAATGATGAAAATCAGGTGTTGATTATTTCCATTCTGCTGCTAAGACCAGAATTTGGGCCAGTACCCGATCAGTTTGTACATTTTTCCCCGTTTAAAAGGGAGTCAGAGCATGACCCAGCATGAAATCATCATGGACGTTTGTAGTTCAGACTAAATGACAGACATTGTTTTTTAATGGTGATCTTCTTCCATACTTAACACTTCTCTTCCCTCCACAGAGACTACTGCAAAATGAATCGTTCAGCCTCCTTATCCACAAACTTAATATTCACATGCCTTCCACCATTTCTTGTGGTTTGATGGGTTGTGGGATTTTTTTCTGAACTGTCAGGTTAAAAATTTTTCTTAAATATTTACTGCCTGCAAAGGCAAAAAATCATGTGCTATCCTACAAAATGGTCATTGACTGCTCTGTGAATATTATAAGCTTACCTTAAAACAAGTGTGAGAACAGACAGCACTCTAAAAATGGCAGTAGAGGACCCATTGCATAATTTAGACATAACTCCAAATATAGCACCATGGTCAAGTTTGTAAAATGTTCTATTCAGAAGAGTCATGTGAACTTTCATAGTGTAAGAAGCTTTTCTTGGCACATAGTTATAAAATACACAGTTTTTGAAAATAAAGTTTTGATCAAAATGAATGTCTTGCTGGCTCTCAAGTCAGCTAGCTGCCTGAAAAACGGTGTCTTTGGGGGGCTACATTAGTTGTATGGAAGCTTAGCTAAGAGACTGCAACTAATTTCTATCAGGCTTTAATAAAGGTTTAACAAAAGAAGTGTTTTGTTCCCACACTGTTTCTACAGTGAATACAGTCCAAACATTTCCCTCCCTGGGCCCTGTCTTTTTTAGCAAATACACAACAGTGGCTACTAGGCATAAATCAAAGTGTAAGTTCTCTTCTGAGTTTGGCTGCTCAGCGTCTTCATTGCTAGACCTGCCACTTTTATCCTTCCTCCCCTCATTGAGGGTTCCCCATACCTACCTTGACAAGATATTTACACAGAAATTTTTTTATCCCCTCTATTTAAACAGTAGTCCTCGTTGGTCTAGCAGAGCTTGCAAACCCACTTTCATCTTGGCATAGGCTCCTAAGAACACTTAGTATTCCTCAAATAATAATCTCTTTGTATTATTAAGCCTGTTTGATTGATTGCCCAGTGTTGATACTCAGTATTTTATGGTATATTGTGTGGCCTGTCACAAAATCTGTTACTTGTCAACAAGTAGGCCACCAGCAGCAGCATGCCAAATGTTGTGGAATGACAAACATAATTACGCATGGTGTTCTGAAATGCATCTCACAGTTCTAGTGTGGAGCAGGATTACCCGTTTATTCAGTACTCCGAGAAAAGCACAGCGACAGAAATGCAGAGAAGGAATCTGGGAATATCTTTGACTCAGAACGTCATAGGGAAGCCCATCACAGTTTATAATACTTATAATCACACTAAGATAAACCAAGAACCAGCTGGCACCCATGTGGTAAGGCATTTAATATTAAAGCACTGCACAGCTACCCATTACCACACAAATATGCTGAGATTCAGCAGATAGAAAGGGGAAAGGAGAAGGGTACATGAATGGTGGATGGAAAGCACATTGCTTTCAGCTAGTAGAGAGATGAAGCACATTAAAGAAACAAATTGTGTGGGCAGACAAAGACATGATGGAAAAGGAACATCAAAAGCTCAAAAGGAGGAGCAATAAGAGGTCATAAAACCAAGTGAGTCAGATGCAGAGGTTCAAGCTATTGGGGAACCCCAGAGGAGTGACTGGAATGTGCTTAATATATTCCATGTGAATATATATCTGCCAGCTCCCTTTCACCATCCTCTGCTTCCCACAGCCCACCACACTTCTCCTGTGGAAGAACCCGCTTTGAAAGGCCTCAGATGGAGGACTTCCCACACACCCTATGTGGCTCTTCCAACATACCCTATGCATAACTCACTTCACATATCTAGGGCCTCTTTACAGAATCTGGGATGAAGAAACAAAAATATTAAAAAAGAGGGAAAGTTGAACATATGTTTCAGTGAAGTCCAATAACTCCTGTAAACAAGTACTGTGTGTACTATTTCAAAACTATTGTCCTATGAAAACCCTTAAATTAGAAATATCTGGAATGCAACAGTAATGGGAACTGTTCCCTCTGGCCCATATAATCCTTCCTAGCTTACACCACCCACTCAATTTAATGTTGCTCTGTCATAAAATTGGCAAAAGTATATGCAGAGGTCAAGATAATATATTGCTAGAAGATTGTTTGAATCACATTTCTTATTCAAGAGTCTAATTTCCTAATAAATATCCTAGTGATCTGTGGTTTTGACTCTTGCATGTGGTTCTATGAACACTAAAAAGAAATTGTCAAGTGCACAGTGAAGACTGGGTGGGCAATAATGAGTGATAATAGATCTAACGGCAATCGGGAACTAGCTGGAACACTCTCTTCATTCCTGGGTTTTCCTCATATTTGAGGTTTTAGAAGTGTAGATACTTTCGGTATGTACATTGCTCTGGGTTGTTGGTAGGGGTCCATAAAAAGGCTTTTGGTTTTTTTCTGACGACCACCAATCACTGCTGTTCTCAGTGTTTTCCTGGCTGAGAGATGTGGTCCCAAAAGGGGTAGCATACAGTGCTCAAATCCAGTACCTGAATTTCAGCCTCTCAAGGTATCTTCAACCTCTTTTTTATTCTCTTTGGATTGTTTCATTGGATCTAACTTAGTTTTCACAATTCCTGTTGTGAATGCTTGGCGGCAGTCAGTACTACTTCATTTGGATGAAAGGAACTTGTTTGGACAATGGCAATGCCATCACAGTGAAGAAACAGCCCGCCATGATACACCACGGCTTTTCAACTGCATGACCTGGGGCAGCACCCAGACAGCACAGAATCAACACTTAATATTGGTATAACTAGAGAGGACAAGGAAGAGATCATCATAGTGTTGCTTGAAAGCCAAAAAACCCAATAAATCTCCTGATAATAGATAATTTAATCCCTTGTTTCCAACTAAACTTATGAAAAATTACTGTGGTCAATCTTATGATTTTTTTTTTCCCACAAAGAAACAGTACAATATATGACACATTATTTTTTTGGTAAACGGTGCCTTATTGACATGTTATTTTACTTCCACTGCCCTTTCAATCACAGCTAGCATGCCTTCCTTCTTAAATGCTGTTTTTAACCAGATCCTCCTTCAAAATTATGTGGAAAAAAAAAATCAGAGTTCTTGTCCAATGCAGTCAGTATTGCAGATTGAGTGCTAAAACTTGTATTCAGTGATGGCATGAAATAATTGTTTTAGATTATGAGGCATAGATCCAGCCATGTCCTTTTTTTTCCCAGTAGCATGATACAGAGCCGAAGACTGCAAAATACTTTAATCAAAACTCAATAAACATAAAAATTCAATTATACAAGTAGACTTAAAGTTGAATATGAGAGGAAAGCATGCTCCTAAGGAAAAGCAAGGAAGACTATAAGGTGAATATTTTTTGTGCTATGACACGGGTCTTGCCTCACAACCCTACTGAAATTAGTTGCAATGAACTGCACAAGCATCTAAAGAAAGGCAGGGCCTGGTCCATTTAATCACAGCCACAGAGACAACAGTAACAGTGACGTTTCAGCTATCCCTAAAACTGGCATATAAGGGTGTATGTGTACAAGTTGTACGCTTCAAACGGTTGTATTGAAACAGGTTGCTTCACAGTACAAATACCTCAAAACCAGACTACATCTAAACTGTCTAAATTCCAAATCTTAGTACATCAGCATTGCCTCAGAAGCATGTTCTCTTAAGGAAGCAAACATAGGCCTGACTTTAGTGACACCAGTGGAGCTACTCACACCCCTACATTGGTGCCTCAATAAATGATTTTGGCCAGTGCTGAAGAGAGAAACCCAGATATTTCTACAGGAACTATTAAAGCAGGGGTAAATAGTTTTAATTCTGAACTTTGATCCCTTTGGTTGAAATCCACTGTTGAAATCTATGCAGTCCAGTGCCTGATGCATGATATTCTAGAAATAAAAGTATTATGGGATTTACAAGTCATGTGTTTCTTTCCTGTTTCATTCACCAATATATGCATCTCTGTTTTGTATTTGATTGGAAATATCTCAGGTAAAGAATACAGCAGTTTGAAAAAAAATAGCACCCTACACATAGAAGCAGAAGTCCGTGCTATTATTCTTTTAAATGATATTTTGAAATTTTATTACTTTTCTAAGTATTCAGTGAAACAAAACTCACAGTTCTTAGTGTGAATTTTGCTAAAATCATGAATTTAAAAAATAAACAAACTGAGAAGTATTTCAAAATTTAGTTAAAAATAAATCATTATTGATGAAACAGTTAAGTCTAAATCCTATTTTAAAAAGCAAAACTTCCATTAAATTCAGCAGTGGTGTAAAAATCAAATGATTGGGCTTTACTTACACCTTAAAAACTGACATTTTAAAGCATATTTTCCTAGAGAAATACTATAGGGTAGTGCACCAATCCAGAAACTTTTGATTCCTGAGAGTATTGTTGCTTTAGCTCTCAATTGGCCTAGATACAGAATTGCATCAATGCTACTTCTGTTCCACAAATGTTTTAGAGACTCTTTTTCAAACAATTGTTTTAGAGCAACAGAATATTACCTTAGAGCTGACAATTAGCAAAGCCCATTAGAGTGTATCACACCATGCCCATCATATCCTACTGTCTTTTTTTTTCCACAAAACAGTTACTTTTCATACGCTCAATGTACATCTAAATGGCTTTTTGGAGCATGGCCCAAAAATTAATAAACCTGAACTCCACCTGGGCAAACTCCAGAACCAAAACCCTTCAAGTTGCTACCTGTTTCTCCTTGATGAGAGGCTAGGTGCTGCTCTTTTTTCTGCTCAGATTTGTTTCATAAATAAAAATGTGGCATTGAAACACTTCTGTCTCACATGTTCCTGTTATTTGGAGAAAGTCAGCAAAGGGTAAGAGGTGCTGGAACAGCAAACATGGCCTTTGTAAATTAAGCCCAGTATACTACTTTCTCATTTGAAACCCAGTAGTGTATTGCTTGCTTTTTTCTTTACTTCAATAGATGTATGTGCATTCATTTGAGTGAAAGTATTTCCCAGTACAAGATAAACTTGCATAATCCAGAAACATGACATAATCTACATGATGGCTATAGAATGGCATTCTGCTTTTCTCTTTTATACTTAAACTCAGTGGTAGAACCACAGGCAAATCAAAAGGCAATCCCTGTATTCAGTAGCCACGATTTTGGCAGGACTGTATAATTTTGTTCTGTGTCTCTCTTGTGAGATGGAAAAACAGGTATAAAATGAGAAACAAACTGAAGACTAATATGATGTTCGTGACTTCCTACAGGATGAAAAGACAGTGCAAAGGCTACGAAAGGTACACGGCCACATTGGCAAAGTCTGCAGATCCAAGAATATGAAGATGGAAATTTAAAAAAAAAGAGAACCCTTATTTTCCTAACAAAATAGAAACAAGTATTGTTTGGACAAATATTCATTCTCCAACAAAGTTAGATGGTGAAAAATTAAATTTTAACCCTGATTCAGCAAAATTGTTAACTTAGAACACATATATAAATTATTCATCAACATTTACTAAATATGTGACTAACTGAATATATGACTAGAATTAAACCTTACACATGTTAATGGGGGACACTAAAACTCTCAGCAAAGAGAAACTGATTAAATTGGCAACATACCAATACGCAGAAATAAAAACAAAAATTCCCTTACTGATTATGTCGCAGATGGAAAATTTTGCCCAGAAATGATACCTTAATTAGTACCACTGTCAGCTGCAAAAGGTCATCTATTTTCAACTGCAATAGCAGCACTGTACAAATTATGGTTGGCAGACTGGTATCTCCTTAATCAAAATAAAACATAAAGTGATCCTTAGTGGACCAACTGCAGCTGTCCAATCATAATAAACAAAATTCCTTAGTTGATTTCTTTTTCTCGATCTATGTTTTCTTCACCTTTTCAAGAAATTAAATGGATATAACAGAGATGAAGGAAAAGACATTTTAGGCTGATTTGTGTATGTGTTGGATTATCTCAGATACACAGCTAAATCTGGGTGTTAGCCTGAAAACTGTGTAGTGTCAATTTCAAAATAAATAATGGTAATGGTATTTTCAGCATCAGGTCTTTTTTTTTTTTCATGTTCATTGCAAAAGCATTTAGAGGACCCTGTCTAGAGAACCTATTGCACATTGCTTGAGAGCACTGAATGCAAAAATTAACATAATTAACCTTGATGCTGCTAGGATTTGAAAAAGCACATTAAGGAAGGCTCTTAACATAATGACATTACTAACGAAATACTGAGTTTGATATGTTTACAGTAATTTGCACTAGGAAATGCTGTAGAAAGAGCAAATAAAGCATGTTCTTTCTCCAATCCAAATCGGCTTGCACAAAAACCCAAAGGCCTTAGCAACACAGTAGCAATTTACTGAGATAGCAGACTCAGACAGTATTTACTAAACACCACATACACATTCAGTACCAAGGATACAACAAAACACAAAAAAGCCCGCCTCTAAGGTGTGAGATCCAGTCTACTGTAATCTAATAAGTGATAACAGCAAGCCTTTGATAGCCATTACAAATGTGTTATTGCATTATGAATGGTATTCATCTCTCCTAACTCTAATAACTGCATCTGGTCTAAAAGTACAAGCAAAGCTCCATTTCTAGTATGTTCAGAGAGATGGACACTTTGATTTATCCTACCCCAGTTTGAGATTCTTGATAAGACTATGATTAAGCTTAAAACACAGGCAAAATTTTGATTCAACCTGACCCCAACTTAAGCAGAATTAAATCAGTGTAATTGAGAATAGAAAGAATGCCTATGGAGTATTTGCTGGGTTTAAGAGTTTTGAAGTTATTCTGTACCTTCTTTCAAGACACAGTCTCCAGCCACAGTTTGTCACTTCAGAGTTATTTCATAAACTTTCGGTTATTGTTCACAGCTAAGAAGTAATGACTAAATTATTGTCATAGCAGATCTCCTTTTAAAACTCTCAGGCAGAGAAAAGTTTTATTGCAGATCTCAGTTTAATCTTCCTTCTCAGAAGCTGCTGGGGTTTAAGCACTTTGATCGTTTCCTCAGCATCACCTTCCCACCAGTCCTGTGTCTAGCATCCTTAATGGGTGAGTCTCAAATGTTCTTGAAGTCCTTTCCTGCAGCCTCCAATACAGATCAGTAAAATGTCCCTGTGAGTGAACCTAAAATCATGATGCAGCAGACTTAAATTCCAATCCCAGTTTTATACTTGATTTGCTAGATGGTCCTTGTTTCTTGGTCCCTCCTTCACAACTTGTTTAGAGTTCTGTACCATGCCTTAAACAAAGAACATCAGTTTAACCAGATTTGCAGCTTTTCTACTGTGCCCAAGACTGCATCCCAAGTCACGTAGTGTAAAGAGGCCACAAAAGTGAGTGGTACAAGCTACAAAGTGAGGCAGCAGTCGCTGCAAGAGATTGGTACTGGCACAACTGATCTACTGCCTCAAGGCAAGGAAATTTCTCAAAGGGAAGCTGCTAGAGGAAGAACCATCAAGATGAGGTAATTCCATAGGACTGATTAAGCCAGTGGAAAGAGTGCTGCACTCAATGTATTTCTCCATATATTCATCAAATTCCACAAACACAGACTTTGCAGGGTTAGGTAATGTCTGTTCAAGCCAATGGTCCTCAGTCATTTCAGATGTGCAACATACTTCAAATAAGCCTAAAATCCTAAGGCATCATTATGCTAATTCAACAGTCTTCTGACAGAAAGAATCTTATGTAAAAGCAAATTAGTCTTCTCTAGTTTTCATTAAGACTGTAGAGAAAGCTAAAAAAATACACATGAAGTTAATGGCTTTATGTCTGGTGATCTTCTCCATCTAAAAGACTCTTTTCACAGGAGTGACTCAAAAAGTGTACCCAAAAAATCCACAACCTCTTCTGCATGAAGATCTTCTAGAAGCTTCTACTACTCATTCTGCAGCACTTTAGTAACTTATTTTCTTGATTTTTTTTTTCCAATTAATATCGGTATTGATACTGGAAGTGTGAAGATGAAAATTTTAACCTGTTTTCATAGACAACACTCTTCATTTTTATTTAATTTTTCTCCTAAGTACACTCCTAAAAAAAAGACTTAGTTAAACAAGTTTGAAGATAGATAATGATCTATTGATGAAAGTATATGAAGAAAGACAAATAATTTTATATTTCAATTGCTGTTGTCCTCATGAAGGAGAAAGAAAATATTGCTGATACAATCCCTTTGGTGATTTCAGAAAGGCTGAATCTTAGGAGGCCTTTTACAGTATTGTTTAATTCCACAGTGATAAAATTAGAAATTCTAAAAATATGAGAGAAGTTTCAGGGGGAAAAAAAGATAAATTTGACAAATACCTCTACATCCTGCCCCTGCAAATGTTTACAGTTTTAATATATTTTGATCTTCAAACATTTTCTTTATACCAACCACAACAAGTGTATTTGTGAAAGGACTTCACTGGCCTTACAGAAGTTGAAATCAGGGTGGAGGTGATGCTAGGTGTTTGGGAGGGAAAAACAAGATTCCATTGCACTTGAGCATGACCTAGTGGCTGGTTCATTGAGTGGCATTTATGGTAGAAATAGAAAAGACTACTTGTCTACTCAGGGCAATTAATGTGTGTGCAGCAGCTCACTGAGGACTGGATAAAGGGAAAAAAGAGTGGCCAGGGATGAGGTATGTAGATGAAAGACCCACACTCCCACACAAATTGGCCAGCTGGGACTCATGTGTCTGGTATTTGGACCAACCAAATGCACTCTATTTTGTGACTAAACAAAATGCTCAAGCAGATTTGCACAAAGGATGAAAATCTGTAAACTTTCTCATTCTTTCCTAAGTATTTAGTATAAAGACTATTTAAACTATAGAAAGGCTTAATGGGCTAAAAAAAAAGACTTAGTAGCTCACAGTTAGTACCACGATTAAACCAGAGGTTAATATTTTTATTATTTTATATTTAAATTGGGATTCCAGTTAGACAGCAAGTGAAAACTCTGCTAGTAAAATAAATGGGAGAAGAGTATATAATCTATATTGTTTACATGTTCAAATCATATCTATAGTCTGTCCAGGAAGACAGGACACTTTGTTCTTTAGACTTATGAAATAGTTTCCTCAAAGTAAGCCAAATTATTATTTAACTTGAGTATCCTGGCTAAACTATCTGGCAAATGAAGCAACTGACATCTGTGCCTATTCAAGAGTTATTGATGCTTCATACATTATAAAAATTTATTGTGATTGCCTTCAATTTGAAAAACATTAGTTTGCCTTAACCATGAAATATATGCTACATATTCAAGGGAATAGAACACAAAGCTGTTTGACCTGTACTAGTCAAACTAAAATGGTAAATGGAAATATGTATTATGCTTTTATTACCAATTTTTAGCTAAATGCCTTGAAATGTAAAACAAACTCATGTTCCTGAAGCTGAAAGAACTTTAATACTGCTGTGTCAAGAGAATCTGAATGCTTGTTGATGATGACTGACAGATAAAGATAAATATATATAAAATGTTGTAACCCCTCATCCTCTTTATCCACATCCTATGTCATCAAACAGGCTTTTGCACCTCTCCATGTTAGTGGTCAAAACACTTAAGGCTTCCAATCATTTAAAAAATTACTTATATGTGCATTACATCTAGCTATTTAATCACTTTTGCTACTCCCTGACAGTCATTCGACCACAAAACACTCACCTTGCTATCCAGACCTGATCCACACTGAAGATGAAAGTCTTGGCTCTGATCTACACTTTCATTCATTCTGTTGCCTTCTCCCTTAATAAATCCAGAGGATTAAAAATAAATAAATAAAAGGTATAAATTTAACAGTTCAGTCACACTTGTCTATGTTCCAGCAAGATACAGCTCACCCTCATGATGACCCTTAGTTTGAAAACTCAGAAGCAAAGGGAGTAGGTATGTAATTTTGCTTGTAAATCATTAAAGCCAGGACCTATTACTTAGACTGTGAGATCACATTTTAATCTCAAAATTTTCTTTCAGGCTGCCAAAAAACCACTTCACATAAAAGCAGAAGATATACAATTTTAGTGATTGGTGTACTCCTTCCTGAGTAAACACGTGTCACTTTAAGAAGAACAGAACACACTGGGAGTAAGTAAATATATTCCAAAAAGAACTAAAATAACATTGTCTTTGGTCCTGATTCCTGAATGGGACATATTGAAAAGTCCAGAGGAAAAAAGTCAGGGCCTATGTCATCTCCTGTTTAACTAATGAAAAATTATTCTTAGTTGAGATAATTCTTCATAATGCCACCCTACATAGTTCGTAAGTCAAATTTATGTGCAGCATGTTTGGATGAGCAAACAGCACAAGGCTACTTACTGTACACAGGCTGCAAATAACATCAACCCAGGGAAAGGCAAGCCTACTGCATGAAGCCACATAGGAAAGAGGAGAAACCTCCACAACAGGAAGTTGTGAAGCTGCCTGTGGGGTGGAAAACACATGGAACTAAGCTCCCTGCCACCCACACACTCAAATTTTACTGGAACCAGGTACAGTATCTTGTATGATTTCCTTCTGTGTCAGTGCTTCAGTAACTTTCCTGCACAGGCCTGCATGCATAAAGAACCTACTCTGTTAATTTGCTTAGGGGAGGAAGAGAAAGAGGGGAACATTTTGTGGTAAGGAATAATGCCTTCCTTTCCCCTCCCTCCCTCCTTCCCCAGCTATCATTTTGTTTTCGTTGGACTTGTTATAATGAAATGGCCAATATTCTCCTGCACAGAACATCCACAGCTATGTAATTGTCAGGCATCTTCAGGTTTCATATGAACAGAATTAGGCAGAACTAGTAAATCCATCTCAGAAATTTAACCTCTGGATAGCTGTAGTGATAGACCAATATTTTCATAATCCAAATGATATCTAGTCATTGCATAACAGTTTGTAAGAGGGAGACACCTACACCTGTGTTACCTCCATACTTTTGCCCAGCACCTCCAGATTTTAAAGCACACATTCACTTGGTCTTTGATCTCACATGTAATTTGCAGCAGGTGGCAGGAACGAAAGCCCACACTGTGCTTCTGTTTGTGCTGGACTGCCCACATCTGCAGCAAGGTCCAGCCTTTCAACACCTTTTCCACACTTCTTACCAGAAGACAGACAAGTTCTTCTGCAGTAGAACTAAATAACTGCAAAAGAATCCCAGTGCGTCCACACAAAATCAAAGAGATGTGTGGACTACACAAATAAGAAGAGCACATCAGGCCTAGACGATTTGTTCTGTAGAACCCTCAACACTGATACTTGAGCAAGTGCTTAGCTAGGCAACTGTGGATGGCTTTTTGCTGTAAACGACAGTACACAAGGAAAGAGGATGAGAAGAAAGCAACCACAAATGAGCAAAGAACTCTGATTCATGAATGAGAAAACACTGATCTTGGCAGAATTACAAAAGTAATATTTTCACTAGAATGAACTGTTCTCAAACAATTTCTCCAATATGTTAGATACAAAGAAGTTCTAGTTCAGTATTAGGCACGCATGTCTTCTCTTTCCACCTCTTTTTTTCTAGTTCCAAACCCAAATTTATTGTAGACAAAAGTTCTCAAAAAAAAAAAAAAAAACCAAACCAAAAAAAACCCAAAACAAACCAACAAACATAAAAAACCCTGTCTCTGTTTGCATGTTAGCTGTGTTTCTCTCTCATGGTATACCACAGCAGCAATGCAGTATGAGATCTCATTCCAGAATAATATTTCCCTTTTTCAATCCTTCTCTTCTTATAGTCCCCTGCCATAGAGAAACTACCGGCATTTAGGAAGTTTCGATGGCAGTAGCACTCAGTTTTGGAAATGAATGAGATTTTCTTTGTCTCTCAAAGATATTAGTAAGTCAAATACTAATGCTTTGACAAACTCATAGTAACCAATAACATATTATGGATTAGTTAAACCACAAGCGAGACATAACTGCCTGTAAGAGGAAATGTGGCAATTGTTAAACAGTGGCTGGCTTCAAAAACACTTAGAAGTTAAGACAAGCAGTAAAGTAAAGAACCAAGGTAATGTGAAACTTGAAAGGAGATGCAGACAGGCAAATCAAACCTGGAGCTCAGTCACTATTAACCCCCCTTCTTTTGTAGGTATAAGGTAATAACTGTATATGATGAACATCACCAGTCTGCAGGTCTGATGAAATCCAAATCAGCAGTTTTCTAAAGGGATGCAGTGCCACAAGTTTTCATGGGGAAACCGAATATGGTCTTCTGATTTCAAAAGCACTGCATTAGGGGACTTACTTTGGTATTGATTCAGGTGAGACACATGAAATTAGAACTTTTGTGTGTGAGGGCAGCCTGGAGAGATAGATTTTGTGTTTGAAAATTATGTACTATTTCTTTACTGCCTTGGGAAGACGTGGCATGGGCAGCAAAGAGCTTCCCCTTGAGTATCCACAAGTCTGGATTTCAACTACGCCTTGGGGTAGGGGTAGACTTCCCCACCTGCTTTGGCTACATCTAGAAACTGAACTGGAGTGCACTGAGTCTGGAAATGTAAACAGGGATCAAATCCTTTCTATGGGAAAGTTTTCTACAATGTTTAAAAATCAGTTTAAATCCAGTCCCTGGAATTATTCTAAATATCAGCATTATGACATTGAAAACTTGCACTCTTCTGAGATCACATAGAATCATCTGAATTAGCTTCCTGATTTAGAGAATTCTGAGCTTCTTAGACATTCCATAAAGAGTTTTTTCAGACAATGAATTTGATAATGTCCTAAAAAGTATGACAATAAATTGACTATCCCCCATTATATTAAACTGAACACCAAAAGCCTCTTTTCAGGGGATACAATTCCTATTTATTACTTCAAAATGGTAGAAACTAGAGAAAAGTCTTAAAACATCCAATGAAGGAAGACAATATATCTAGAAATATTTTAGCATGGTGTTGTGAACTCTTAGTTTTCATTGCAACTTCAGCTCTCTCCCTATCTTTCTCCATATCAATGTTAAATTTAAAATGACAAAAAACTTGGTGTGTGATGTTTTTGCAAGAAAAAGACATATTTCAGATGTGGAAAGTTCATAGATTTAAGCTCCAATCAGGTAAATTATTTAGATCAAGAAAATTTACTCCAAAATACTCTGTGAATTATCAATGAGACTTTGAAAAATAGCCTGTCACATCACTGGTGTAAAGTAAATTTTTGACATTTTAAGAGATTTGAAGATAACAAATTCAGAAATAAATGGCTATTAGAAAAGCAGGTGAAAATGGGACCAATGAGTCTACCACAAATATACAATTTGAGTGGGTTTCTTTGATTTTTTACAGGTGTAAGTCTTTTAAATGTATTTATCTGAATATTGTCAGGAAGTAAAACCTGGCAGAGGGAAGTTTTTGTGGCAGGGACTTCAGGACTGTAAGATTAACTGCAAGGAGTAAACTGTCAGAGAAATAAAGGAATACACAGTATGAAAATGGGATTTTAGACAGAGATACCTGCTTGTCCATCAGACAATTTCCATTGTTCTTATCACCTCATGATTCCCAACTGTGGAAATCTGAGAGGTAAAAAGTGGCAAATTAAATCTTGCCTCTGAGACAGCACTACACCCCCCACAGAAGTAACTACCTGTTGAGATTATTAGCTTTTCACATGGACTAATGAGGGAACGCCTGGATGTCCTAAGAAAAATCACTATTGTCAAATCCATAAAGTATGGGTTCTGAGAATTTTGGCTGGAGTCTCCTAGTGTTGTACAACAGCAATCTACCACATAGTTTCCTGGCTAGGTAATAGCAAAACAAGTGGTGATGTAGCATTTTGCATTGCTGTACAACAAACATGGGATGGAAAGTATATCCTAAGTTCAGGAAGGAGCTCTGCTGTCTAGCTTTCACAGCAGGTTTAAAACAGCAAACTCACTGCAAGTTTCTGAAGAGTTACAGAGTCAGCATCACTATGTAAGAAGAGCATGGGAAGAGTGAGTAAATTTAATTAAGTCGAAAAATTCACACAAAAAGCTGCAGATTCAAGAAGATATCTTATTTTTCATGCCAAGTAATTAATTACTTTCTGACATTTCATAGCAAATGCTCTGCTATTTCAAGTCCACTCAAGCAGCATCTCAAATTAAAATCATATTTGTCTATGTATGAAGTAAAATACACTGCACAGTGCATTTGTAGCAACAAAAGTGAGCAGGTAACACTGTAAGACCATATTTCCTTAAAATAAATGTCTCACTGGGTGAGGGAAAGGGTCCATCCAGTCCTGTGTTTTGTTCTCAACAGTGACAGTAACTGATGGGATTTGGGGAGAGTAGTCAGGCCTGGCCCTGGTCTATACATACCCATTTTTGCGGCCTTGTTTTAATATCGCTGCCAGTATTGCTGTTGCTACCCATGCTAATTTATTAGCTATCACGAGGTTTGTAAGAAACCATACACCCTTATAAAAAACAGACTCTTTTGCAATACAAAGCAATAGGAATTCTTTCAGTATTTCCATTGAAAATTAGTGTGAGAAAAAATCAGCCTTTTAAAAAACACTCCCAAAATTGATCTGATAACACATATTTGAAAAACACATGTTAAAATGCCGCGAATACTTTGATAAATTCTGAGTCACACAGATATATTTAATTTATGAAAAAATAATCAAAATGTTGATTTAGATCACTATTTGAACACTGTTCACTGGCATTTTAGATGCTGCTTCCATTTTACAAGTGCTGCTATAATACAATGGAATTTCCAATGCTCTCCACATTGACTTAACTCATCTGTTATGGAAATCAATTGGGAATTCTTCTGAATGTCCCATTTATGAGAGAACAATTTCGCCAGCCCATCCTTGTCTCCAAAAGCCAGAGTTCCAGTGGAGTAGCTTGCTGCTGTGATTTAAATATTTCTATAAAACCAAATGTCATATTTTTCTGACAGTAGAATATGTAGTGAAAATTGAAAACATGTTATAAACAGGCTGAATTACTGTATAATTAGAATTTCCAAGAAGGCAGATTGCAGGCTAGTCAGCATTTTAAAGATGTAGAAATAATAAATAATGGGACTGTTCACGTAATTGCTTCCCAATAAATACAAGTCTGACATGGATCCGATGTTTAATGACTTTTCTAAATCAATATTTCTTAGTCTGTGATTTCATTCACTTTGTCAAAAAAACAGTGGAATATGAAAATACTCTATCCAGGTGAAATTTTAAAATAGAATGAAATGAACAGAAGCTGTGAATCTGTGAAGTTTCCAGTGCTCAGAGTCACAAGTGCAGGTGGCTAAGCAAGGAGGTATACAACATTTTTCACCTAATTCTCTTTACACATATTAGTATAAACCCTCTGCTTTTATGTTCTACCTCAGTAAAATACAGTTGCATTCTTTCTGGTCTGATCATGCAAGTCCAAACTCAGAGAACCCAGCTGAATTAGAAGCCTGGAGCTGAAGCAGACTATATGCTAGATGGTGTAATGCAAAGAAATGCTCCAGGCTTCCTGACCATTTCTTGAGTTGCACTCTTCCCCTGAGAATCTTTGTCTACCTCAATGGCAGCTTTTCCTCATTTGAACTGTAGCAAGATGATGTTCTAATACTTGCTTGATCTGACTAATCTCACCACCTTGCTTTTGGCAATGAAGTAGAATCATCCTTAAGCCAGCAACAAAAGGATTCATGGAGTCACTGGATCATTTAGGCTGGAAAACTCCTCTGAGATCCTTCAGCCCAAATGGTAAAGCCATTGAATTAAGTTGTATTTCTAAGTCTATATCTTAATACATTAAAGTTCTAGTGGAACTGTAGGAATGGCAAGTAAACTGACTTCC
The DNA here is from genome assembly GCA_013400175.1 of Phainopepla nitens. Classification (NCBI taxonomy): domain Eukaryota; kingdom Metazoa; phylum Chordata; class Aves; order Passeriformes; family Bombycillidae; genus Phainopepla; species Phainopepla nitens. The sequence continues at coordinate 629,238 of VXBQ01013737.1, forward strand.
AGTTTTAAATTGGCTAAGGAGCAGAGTTCATTCTCATATCTTTGCTGAGTTTATCTGGACAACAGCCACCAGTCGGTGCAGTGCAAATAGACAGGAACTTAACTTACTGCTGACATAAACTATCAAAAAATGTTTTGTCACCAGAATAAAAAGTGACATATGCAGGGTACTCCAGGGATGAACTGACTGCAAATTCTAAAAACTAATGACTTGCCTGAAAATGCTCCTGCAATTTCAGTGAACATAAACATTGTAACAATTTTTAAATCACTATGGTCTAACTACAACTCTTTTTTCCCAAACAGAAGTTAATACATAAGAATAAATAATTACCAATTCTCATGCTTTTACACATTAAAAATAGACAGGAGTTATGGTTGTTATCTCATTTTAACTGATGGGGCTGATGTTGTTCTTATAGTAATCTGAACATATCACTATGTGTACAAATTTGCTTTTAAACTATAAAAAGAAATCAAGAACACAGTTAAGAGCTTAATCCTGCCATTTTATTAAGGCCATGAAATATCACAAAAATGATGACTGCAAGCTGTTGTAACAGTAGGTTGTAAATGCCTGGTATCTCAGCGTACTCTTTACCACACTTCTCAGGAGATGAATTATTCTCACAATCACCTCTCCTAGCAGTACAACCTCCTTACATTACACCTTCCTCCAGAGCAATATCTGATCGAGTGAAGTAGTGATTTCTTTCTGTGAGGTGATTTGGAATTATACAGTCCTGTACTTGAATGGGAAGCCACTAGAGTAAACAAGAGGGTTCGCTTCAAAAGGTTCCTGTACTGAAAGTATTAATCAGAGAACTCAAGGGTGTTTTATAATTCAAACTCCTAAACTGGGCCATGTTTGTCTCTTAGGAACGTTGTAAAGCTGGCCACCACTGACTGCCTGTCTCTGACGAGTAGGCAGCAACTTGTCATTTTGTAGGCCTAGAACCTTAACAGTTATCACTCTTCACACCCAGGACCATTACCACACTGACCAGGACTGTATCTGTTCCAGCAGCCCGTTCCTAGGACCATTCTTACCATGTATTGCACTTCAAGAGGTATTTCATCAAAAAAATATTTATAATGCAGTTATTTCAGATTTGTATGTGACAACACGTAAATACAATTGTCTTTATTTCCTCCAATGGTATTTCTTCTTACTTCTTGAACTATTAAATCCTTTTAATAGTTAAAAGGAGTAACCATGTACAGAATCTGCTTTTTCCTTGGTGACCATGTGGGAGACAGATTGAAAATGTAAGCAAAACCTGCACTTTGCAAGCAAGCAAATGTGCAGGCGCACGTTGCCATTAAAAATAGCGTCATGCAAAACATGGCAAAGCACATACAGTGGAAATACAGCATCCAACCCACAGCCAAAAAACATTGAAAGTATTCTGAAATACCTGCCTTAAGTACTTCTACATGGAACATCCATTTAAATATTTCACACATGTTCCTGGAAAGCGGTTGGTGGACAATCAAAGGAAAATTATTCTAACTGTGAACTGCCAAATAACAGGTAAGAATGCTGTCAAGAACTGTGATACACTTTTGAAAGATGAGCAAGGGAAGGAAGAAGAAACAACAGTAAGTACACATTGCAAGCTGAAAGCAGCTTGGATGCAGTATGTTCTCTTGCTACTGAGCAACAAAGAACAAGAATTTCTGCATCTTTTGGACATCTCTGAGGATCAAAACAAGATCCAATCACCTGAACTGAGTGTTTTTCCTCATTTGCACGCACTCTTTCAAGTTTCCTGCTACATTATTGCTTTATGAGCAGCAAAGACAGGGGAAAATCTTTCATCTCCTTGGCATGACAAAAAAGCAATACAAAATGCATATATGATCAGTAAAAGATATTTAGATCTACCAAATTGTGTTGACACAAGGAAACAAAATGTAAACTTTCATTTTAAAATACTTTCCTATTAATATTAAATGCTTTCACAACTTCCTTCTTTTTTATGGAACAACAGTATGGAACAGCAACCGAAGAACCCTTTTTTCACAGTGATAAACTGATACAAAAGCTGGAACAATTTATTACCAATATCTCCATGATATTTAGTCAGAGTGATGTCAACCTTTTAATAATATTTTTCCAAACTCCAATTACTGGTTATAAAGGCAGATTAACAGAGATTAACATCACACTCCATATCAAGTGATAATCTAAAGTCTGCCTGACAGTGATTGGCTCAGATTTCAAAACTCTTCTGAATAGAGGACAGTAAACATACTGAGATAATTTTTCCCCTTACAAGATAATTATTCATAGAGGCTCTCCTTTCATTATCAACACAGGAAGCAGATGAAGAGAGTGATGCTTGTTGGTAAATATTAATGGGTTTAAGTTACTTACACTATTTGCCTCTCCAGGAGTGCATCATTATGAAAAAGCTACTAAAGTTTGGTGTGGAGAAACCCTGCACCTTCTAGTACCACATTCCCTGGCAATTTTTCAGAACAATTTTTAAGTAATTTTCTGTGTCCTCAAAGAATCAGTTGTCAATGATGAATTAATTCAATACCTCAAATTAAATGTTTGTTTTAATGTAAAATTTATTTCATCTCTAATTTGCATATTCTTTATGTCTTTTTAGCTGCCAAATGTGAAACAAAGTGATAAATAGAGCCTCCTAAGGGATTTATTTCAATTAAGCTTGGCTTCAGGGTGGTCCTTATTTCAGTCAAAACTAGAAAATTGATGCATGATTTCCAAAGCAAAAGCCACACCAAGTTGCAACAAAATAATTCATTCTAACATTTTACAGAGTTTCACTGATGTGCGTTCATGGTATGTTCCATATTTTATTAATTGCTTATGTATTTTAGTTCTGTATTTCCAACAGCCCATAAAATTAAAATATCTTTAAATGTGGCTGTAAGAAATGGTACAGCTGACATATCCTTTCTTTTCTTTTTTTTGAAATAGATTCTCTCACTGCTCCCTCTTATAAGCAAATGGTATGTTTTCTTAAAACCCCAATTCTTACAGAATACTACCAAAAATTGAAACCATAATTGTTTATTGTCATTAAATACAATGATAATAAACCACCAGCACCTTTTCCAGTTAAGCATCACCAAAGAATAAAGAATCAAACTAGAAAATTTAAGAATACAGAAAATATGGTTTAGTGTTTAAATGCAAATGAAAATCACAAGACTTATCCTGTTTGTCTTGTAATGAAGTATTATATTTAAAATATTTTTGAGCAAACATGATGGATTTCACGAGTTGTCAGGTTTCTAAACCTTATTTACTTCATATTTGGCACAGAGGCAAATATCAAAAGTTACCCTCTCTCCATTTCCTTCCATTACAATATTTACATATTTGTTGAATGTTTTCCTCTCATCAGAAAACATCAATATGATAAAAATTACATTTGATTTGCCTCTCCTTTCACAACTGCATTGGTAACAGTCGAGACATACTAATACTTCTTCTCTACTAACACTTCTTATGTCAATTAAACATACTTAACAATCTCAGCATCTACATTTGCAAATGGGTGTCACTTGTCACCTGAAAATATTTGGTGCAGTACATCCATCTTAAAATATAAATTTGCCTTTTCTTTGGGACTAGACAAGTAACTTTTCCAAAATGAAGAATGGTAACTGGCCACTGGATTTCTTCCATGTTTTGGTACATATAGCATATGTTGCTGAAGTCTACCCTTCATCTATTCAGGTAGGTCTCCATACATATTTTATTTCAACATTTGAAGTATGTTAACTTCTATTTGAGCTCAGAGGTTATACATGTTTTTGGGCCAACTTGTCTAATGTGAATTACAATTGTTGAGTGCCATCAGAAAACCGTTCCTACCTCCCTCATAGACAGCTCCAAAATACCAGTAGTTATGAAGAGGATAAGACAATGCCATGCAAAGTTATAATTCACACTGAGCCATTCCTGTGGCTATATATCACTGGTTAATAAAATATCACGGAAAAGACTCAGAAGAGTTGCAAAATTATGTTCAAAGACATACACAGGCATAAATTGTGTATGAACATACTTATTTTGGACACAAATTACATTTGCTTTTTGGCAGTAGCGTCTCTGGCTGTTAATTTATGTTTAAATCTTTGTCTTTAATATTCTGCTTCATTTGGACAATTGTATTGTATTTGGACAACTGCACTGTAGAAGGCTTGACAATATAATCAAAGTTAAGGTGATTAAAATCTTCTCTCTCTTTTTATTTTTTTTCCCCTTTTTTCAGTGCTTTTAGATTAAACCTGTTGAAGTTAGCACCATGTTGCAGACTGGAAACACCAGGGTACAAATGCTCCTATTTGGACTAAAAACTAAAACTGTATGATCACAGTTGGATAATTACGGTGCTGAATATTCTCATTCACAGAAACAACAGATTTTAATTCCATCCTGTTATCCGCAAAAGTATATGCTGTATTTCAAAGAAATCATTGGCTTTGTATTTAAATGCCAATGTTTCCGAAACCTGAGTTTTCAGGGACAAGACTAAAACAGAATTACAGCATTTACTGATGTCAAACACACAGTACTGTCAGGTTTCCTCTTGCCATAGTTTGTAGAGCAATAAGCCCATTTGTTTATAATGGAGCCAAATAAACATTTATCTTAATTTTTGTCCATAGAAATAGCGTCTCAAACCATATCAAATGGTTTGGTTTGTCTCATAGTATTCTTTCTGAAAGCAAGTATTAAAAGTTTTAGCATTCACACTAAAACAGCATTCCTAGTGAAATGAAGGAAACAGGAATTTTAAGGCACTTTCTCTTACTGAAATTTACTTAAAAAACATAACATGAAGATTTAGAGTAAATTACTAAAAAATCTTGGATGTTGCAGTGCTATTGCCTTAGCAAGTGCCTTACTGAAAATAAGCAAGCCCAGTCAAGAATCGAGAAAGAAGATGTATTACTTACTTAAACTGTATTATTACTGTTTGACATGACTATACCTCAAGCTCCTGAAAACTGCAGACACACTGTCCCATCATCTACACCAGTAATTAGTAATTGCATGAGTTTACAAGCAGTAATTTCCATCAGTTCAATTTCAGTCAAAAGAAACAAGAATTACTTTTCCAGACAAAAATTAAAACAGTACCAGTGTATCCTATGATATAAACAGAGAAGCTCCAGGCAAATGCCAAAGAATGGAAGACATTAAATTCATGTCTCAAAACTAATTCTGAAAAAAAGTAAGCCCTTTACAACTCTTAGCTCCCATTTTGGAGCATAGCTTAAAGGGATTGAAATCAATTTTCCTAGTTGAACTGAGAGAACTATCATGTCTAAAATACAACTTAGAATATTTTTCACACCTCACATCCAAATAAATCAAGTGAGAAGTTCAATACATCAGGCAGTAAAAAACCCAAATGTACTACAAATAGCTGCAATAGAGGAGAGCAACGTTCTTTTGGTACTTTCAGTGACCATGCCACGAACACTGGTCAAGCACGTTACCTTCACTCTACAGGTGCTTCTGTTCTAACTTTTAACAGGAATGAGCTAGCCATGAATAGTTGTAGTGAGCTTTCTTCTTACTTCAGTTCCTACCAGTATTGCTGCACGGTGTGTGCTGTTACAGCTGGCAGAGTTGTAAGGTCACCTCATCCAGCCCTTGTCCATTCAGAAGTGCTTTGGACTTTTCACTTATCCTCCATCATGAGTAGACGGAAGCAATAGGATTTCTCCTAATTAGTAAGAAAATCTATTCTATAGGCTCCTTGAAAGCATTTTATTTTTCCCTTGATACGTTCATCTTTCATGTATTGTACTTGTGAGCAGAGCTGTGAACACTCTCTCTTCTCCCCAGCCTTTCTTTACATCTCTACAATGTACAGTTCCTGTGTACATCCCTGTCATCTTTTGGTTCCTGAAGTAATTCCATATGAACTGCACGCATTAGATAGTGAGCTCTGAGAGGAAACAACCAGATCTCTGGTGTACATGGCATCATTCTCCTAAGAGGCCTCCTGAAATAGACTTCTAATGAACTCATATAACATCCTCCACACAAAGCACAGATAAGATGACCAAAATGAAGGTCTGTAAAGGAGTCTGTCGAATAACAATGACAGCAAGCTGAGGTTAGCCAGTTCATAGCCAAATAAGCCACTTCTCTGATTATTCCAGATTACAAATATCATGTAGGAGAGCCAAATATTTAGGGCCAGATGGTGCAGTTAAATCCACACTTCATGGCAATCATTAGAAAGGCTAAGGACTTCAAAGGGTGTCACAGGAACTTACACTACTTGGCCAGATGCCTCAGGACACAATACTCTGGAAAGGAATAAATAGCAGAGCTCGACTGGAATGAGTTAACTCCTCTGAACCAGAACTTTCCAGCTCTGCGTAAGGCCCACTGTGATGACCAGACTTCAGAAATTCGACTTCTCATCCCAAGAACTGAAGCCCACCTAAGAAAACGACTGAGGACATAGATCTGAGTATCTCCCATGCTTTATATGCCCTCTCTCAGGTAAAAACAGAAATATCTGTAAAACAACATACATATAGGTAGCCACAAAGTTTGGCCTATGTGATGTAATCCAAAGACATTTAAATTAACAAATCACGACACCTTCCTCAGCATAACCATTGCCTCTTCTCATTCTTCTCCAGAAAACAGGTATTTAGCAGCTTACTGTAAGTCATAGCATGACAGAACGGTTTGGGTTGGAAAGGACACAATCACAGAATCAATCAAGTTAGAAAAGATCTCTGAGAACATCAGGTCCATCAAGTGCTGTGAAAAATAGTACTTGGTGGATGATACTTTCAGGCTCTGATGAGGATAAGCCACAGAAGTTGTTGTCTAATTAAATGTGCCGAAGAAATAGTTCTGCTATGCACAACACACTTTTGCTACTTGAGAGCAGATAAATAGAATAGTCAGAACAGTCAGAAATAGGCAGAATAGTCAGAAATGGCTGCTGCCTAGAGAGCACTAAAAAAAGATTTCAGCTATTAGAGAACTGCGCTTGTCTCAAGCATATCTCAAGGCTGGGCTGGAACAGTTTCTACACAGATCCCAGAAGCCTGACCCAGGTATGCAAAATAGAAGTTGGTATTACAGATGGTAATTCTATTCATACCATATATCCACTGCCATCTGGTGAAGGCACAGCTGGGGTTAATGGAGTTTTTCTAATATTTATTCAAGTCCTGCTGCTTGTCAATATCATCCTCAAAAAGTTACCTTTCCTCAAAATTCTTGTGTGGTCAGTTTTCAGTTTTTCAAATCCTCAAGGCACTTGATTTGTTCCTCTTATTATTCGCTAGCCTTTTAAATTCTCCAAGTATCCTACAGGCTATGGATTGGTCAATGGATTATTAGGCTGTGCAGTTAAAGAATCCAATGGACCAAGGCAACACTCATCAAAGACTTGGATGGAGGTGGCTAAAGGCATCACAGAACTGAGGGTGGGCCTGTTCCACAACTAAGCCCTGCATAGCCTCAGTCTGCTCAGTAATTCTTTTTAATTCATGCCTCCCCCATGGGGTAAGAAAGCTGGAGTAGGTGGCCTGCTGGTCCTCTGCCAAGCTTGTTTCCCCAGCTCCTACAAATGCCCAGAATTAGCTAAGGGAAAACATACTTGCTAACTTACCCAGACCTCTTTTCCCTGCACAGTTCACTCGCTGACCCTTCCTGTCCCATACCTCTAACACCAGTTTTCTGCTCTTGTGTACAGTCTCACAGTCAGTCTCACCCCACTCGCCCCTCGCACTGTCCCCCATGTGTCCCTGATAAATCTGCTGCTGTTTCCCAGTGTATCCCATCTCTCCTAACACACGCCCTCTGTGCCTCTGCTCCAAGTGTCTGCTAACCGAAAGGCCTGGATGAGCATGAGGGAATAATGGCTTTTACACTATAAAGTGGGCAAGCCTTGTTCCCAGTTTCAGAGCCATGGTTCTGATCTTCTTGGGTGGGCTAGTCATGACCCTGTCTTGACAAGAATTAAGGACTTTCCACATGGGTTGGGCAATATTTAGGCACACGGCATGAGGGAAATGAATCAAAACAGGGATGGGTGGAGGACAGAAGGCTAAGTTGGCAGGGGAGAGTCGAATGAATGTGAGAAAAGCAACTTAGAAGAGCAGAGAACTTTGTAAAGCTAATTCTGGAAGGCTATCTGAATTAGATAAATACTGCATCCTTGGGAAGTGGGATTAAGATCAAGAGGAGGAAAAAAGGCAGATGACTTGGACAGCAAGACTTAACTACTAATCTTCACCTAACTAGCTAAAGGGAGAATCCTAATATTAATTTCAAGAATCTTTTCCAGGAAAACAAATTACTCACTCAGTTATACTAAAAATATACTGAAAGCTATACTGAAAATACAATATTGAAAAAAAAATATACCTTATCTTTTAAAACACTGAGGTAACCTTGTCTCTTTACTGCCCTCTCCAAGGTGCCCGGAAATTTGATGGTTCAAAGAAGGCTGCAATTTTGTGGGACAAATAAACACTATAATCTCCTTACACCCATGAAGCTATATTCAATGAAGAAATTAACTATCTGTGATACCATCTGTATTGCATTTGTCTCAGCAAGTACTTCTGTTATGCCCAAGGATCTAATTTTAAATCAGGTATCAATGAAAAACAAAATCAAGCATTTGCATCAGAAATTGGAATTTAAGAGAATTGTAGCATGCATTTGACCAGGACACAGTAGTAATACTGTATAACTTTTGTGATCATTAGTAACCAAATAAAATAGACTTTAAAATATTTTTTCAAACACCAATCCATACTACATTCCAAATTCATGAAATATTTTGATAATACATAAATTTTTAAATAACTATATTTAATAATTTCACTGGTTTATGGATATTCAGCGAAGATTTTTTTCCCTTGGTAAATTTGTCACTACTATTTTTCTTTCAGCCATTCAATCTGACTTACGTTCAAACATAAAATTGACCCATATTACATAAAAAACATGACAGTTTTTCTATGGACTCATAAGAGAACAGGAGTAGGCCCTCACAGAAGAAATACTCCCTCCTCACTCCATGATACAGTGCATTAACTTCAAAACAGAGTTTTCAATTTCGTACACTTCCACTGATTATGCTGTACCCATTTACAACTTGTTAGTTCATTTTTTATTTCTCCATTCTCTCTAGACCATGCTGTTGATCACAATTCAGGCACAGTTTCACAGCTAGTTTCTTTCACAATCCATGGCCACGTTGCCACCAAAAGGGAAAGTTCTCCCTATTTCATTAAGCCCTTGGCCCCTCCTTTGTGCCAGAGCTGGATCAGATGGATTGACTCTATTCAGCTGAAAACTATAAAAATTAATTAATTGGTTTTCAGGCAGATCGGCTTTTTGATCTAACCAATTACACAGCTGCCTGAATGCTGGTGCCAGCAGAAGAAAGGCATTATAACCCATTGCCTGAAGTGGAAAAGTGGTGGGACAGTAGCAGAATAGACTTAAACTAGTTTATACCAACTGTGCAGCTGCAGCCCTAAAATCACATGGAACTTTGCTGAACATCCTGATCACCATCTTCAACAGCACAGCACTTTGAATACTAAATGGTCAAGTAAATAGTTGTTGATGTGACATGGTTAATATGTACAAACAAGAAATTAACATATCATATTATCAAGCACTGAATCACTTGTTTATTAAAATGCATACTGTTCTACATTTGCCTTAAGATCTTATTGAAAAAGGGAACTTTAAGATAAATTTTTGCCCCTCATCTATTTTTTTCTGCTTCATAAACATTAACATGTATAACTTGTTATAAAAGCTAACCTAACAAAATTACCTGTATTGTTGTTTCCTCACACAATGAAAATGTTATATAAATTTTATCATCATTTTATGTCAGGTCCCTTAAAAATGATTGTTACACATACTAATCACACATTTTTGAAAAAATTTGAGATATATTATTCTGATCAGTCCAGCAATACTTAATATATTCACGTACAAATTTCATCTATTTCCTCACTGTTCGCATGCTTTGTTTTATTTGTTCCTGTAATTTTTAGCCCCACTGAAGGTCCTAACAGGTAAACCTAAAGGGATGTTGCATATGTTGAACAATAAAGACATATCAGGAAATGTAACTGCCTAGGACACATAGCAGTAATTTTCTAGAAATGTACTATTCCTATCTGTTGAACTGATTTTATTTCTAAAAGGAAAAAAGCAAGTACTAATTCTCTTCTTTACTCCTTTCTTCTTAACTATATGATGCTCAACATGGATTACACCAATTTGAGCCAGTCAATAATTTTATGTCAGCCTTGCAAAATGCTGTTGCAGAGCTCTGCTGAAAATTCAGTCCAAGTTTTTTTCAAGGAATCGTAAAGACTCTTGTCAGATATTATATACTGCTAGGGAGAAGTTTGTCCCAATATACTGATGAGATTTAGAAATCACCAGTTTCCTTCCCTCAAATATCACATTTCTAGCCATTCCAGCAAGAACTTCATCTTGCTTATTTCTTCCATGGACATTCTAGACTACACTACCTAAAAACAATTAAAATCACAGAACTACTTTACTATAACTGATATCCTTTATCTAATTTCTGAACAGACTCCTAGAACCTGTGCTGTTATCAACATATTGCAATCAGGAATTTTTTAAAATTCCAAGAAAAAAAAACCCAGAAAACAACCATAAAACAGCCAGAAATGTCAGGTTTTCTGGCTGTAGTTTTTCCATTTCACCTTGAAATGCCAGAAGTCATTTGTCACTTCCATGGGATTACCTCACAGATGTTCAAGGTCCGCCAAGTGCTTTTCACTATTATTTCCATCAACCTTTCAGTGTGATGACTAATCTGCTGCAGAACTATGTGACGTAACACAATGCTTAAAAATAGTAAGGAATAGCTTTGCTTTCTTTTATTGCCAGTCATTTCCGGAGTCCTTCTTGCCCTCATGTAACTTTCTGTCCTTATAAAATGAAAAGTAAAGCAGCTTTCTGTCCTTCAGTAACATCAGTCTGTTTGCTCACACTGTATCATATATATATATATGTAAATGCATATCTGTAATTATACACAACAAAAATTTATATATTGAGAATACAACTTGAAGCATTGACAATTTAGAAAATACTGGAATCAGTGTTGTTGGTACAACCCCCACTTAAAAAGCTAAGAGTGACAAAGGCCTTACAAAAAATCTCAGAAAAAAAAAAAAAGAATAATTCTACCTTTGAACAAGTATTTGAAATGTCTGTAACAAGCAGGGCTTGGAGCCATGCATGATAAGGGTAAACCAATGCATTTAATAGCTGCTCATTAAGTGCATCCTGCATGAGGTAGGAATTCTGTGGAAAAATAGTGTAATCTCATAATTAAATGTAAACACATAAAGAACCAAGTTTACTCCATCAAAACCTCCCAGGCTTTTTCTCATTCCTTATTCCTTATTGAAGCTCTGTTATGCCCACTGTCCACGTCTTTCTTGTTCTTGTCCCAATTCCTTCCATTTATTTATATATGTTTGCCTTTTCCCAGCCTGCATTCCACCAAGGCAACTCCTCCTCTGTGTTTCCATGGGGGTTCAAAACAGCAAAAAGAAAAAGAGCCTGACTTATTTGTTCCAATGATGGCACCTAGATCAAATCCAGTTTCAAACAGTGCAGGAATAAATGTGTATGAAGCAGGAGTTCAGTTCAAAGTTACTGTATCTAAAGAAGAACAAAGCTGAAAACTTGCTTTTGTGACAAGTGGAACACTGGAACTCCAGTAATATGCAATCCTGTAAGCCTGTAAGCCATGGCAGCAAAGTTATACCTTAGGATGTGTTTGCCTGCTCTAAGCACTGTTGAACAAAAAGTTAGAAGTCATGTAATTAAAAATGGTGCATACACAAAAGCTCAAATCAAGCTGCACAATTCGTGCTAATACGTTAGGTCCTGTGATTTGACTTTTGGATTTGAGAACTCTAGCACTGCTCTTTTAATACAGGTTGTGTGCCTGTACACAATATATTTCACAATAAAACCAAATTTGATCAATGCTCTTGATCTAGAGGAGGTGTGATTCGCTTCTCACACTGCTTTATACTATTCTGATTTCAGTGTAGTTATTTCTGATGCATATTAATCTGCCAGTAAATTATTGGGTTTTTTTCATACAAATGAGTACCCTCACACATAAATCAAGTTTTATATATGCAGTCACATAGGTATAGGTACCTGCACACTCAAACATTAAAACAAAGAGAGTGTACGAAGCATTTCATGTCTATTACATTTTGTGTAGGGCCATGTCTGACTGCATTTGTTCTACTGTGTTTTCAGGAAGATTATCTCACTAAGATCCTCTTCAAGCTTGCTGCCAGAAAAATTTAGTTCAGCATTAAACTGAAAGCTAAACTAAGGCAATAAACTAAACTCACTCCTTACTCCCAGAGGGGGTTCAACAAAAAAAGAACATAAAAGCTGCTTGTTCAGCTGTGGCACTCTTCTTCTAAAGCTATTGTATGACTGCCTCTATTTCAATGACACATGCTGCCTGTCAGAAGGTGATAGTCTCTGTCATATTTATTAAACGGCATTTTGGAACTAAGCAGTCTTAAGTAACTTACTAAAGACTGTGACATAAATCATGTATGCCATTATAAGACACAAAAAAAGGGTTCTCAAAGTAGTTGGCAATTGAGTGACCCCACTATAAAATATTTTTAGCAACACAAAATGACCAGAAAAATATTGTCTTATGGAGCAGAAGCTTCAAAACTTTGGAATGTCAAAAGCCATCACTCTCAGAAGCTGAATTCGATTTTGCCTCTCTCTGGTAACTGAAAAGGTAAAGAATCCTGCAAGCCAGAAGCTTTCTGATAGCTATGCCTTTTCAGGGGCTCATGAGAATAGTTTCATTCAACAGTTCCTGCATCTCATTAACTCTGTTTTTTTAAAGTGTTCCCGACTGCTGATCAAAATACACAATAAATTATACTTTGTTTAATCAGTACTTATTTACCATACCTGTTCTGAATGTAATCTCCTAATGCAACATTTTTTACACAGCAATACCATAACATTTAAGGGTGCTATGCCACTGCTAATTTACATTACAAAAGGACTGTACAAAAGACTGAAGTGCAGAGATGTCCAAGCTCACTTTAAGCTACCTACAAGAAGACATCCTGCTGCATGGCCATGGCCAAACATATCAGCTTATTTAGTCTGGAACACATGCATGTTTCCCCAGCAAGATTTCTGCCAGTGGTTAAACTTGCTTATACCCAGGTATTTGGGTACTTTTACGTTGTGCTAGATGTGCAGGTTTCATTTACGCATCTCTGGTCCTGCCTGAATTTAACAAGACTTCTTGACTTGGCAGCATTTGCCATGTTGCTGCTACTATAAACTTGAAAAGTGTATTTATTTTTCCCTTGGAGACAGCTAGTATGAAATCCTGACACCACCCTAACAGGTAATCCTGATCACATACACAACTACGGTTTATAAACACACTAAGCATTACTTTTCCCTTATTATACCTAACACCAGTGTCGTGTTGGGTTATTTCATTAAAATTGGGGCAGGTATCAATACTTTTCCTTTGGATAGTAAAATACAAGGAAATACAAAATTTCAAGGAATAAAATACAATTCAAATATTTTATGAGGCTAAATATTTAATGTGATTCTATCTATAGGAAGGTGAACAATTACTTTGCAAAGAAAGGGAAAGTTGGGTTTGGCTGTGTAAGAAAATGGCAGGAGAATAAGAGACCCTGCAGAAGTTACTGCAGGCCTTGACATTAATATAAACCACCAGAATCAAATGGCTGTGAGAGCAGTGCTGCTTATTTCTCTCTGCAAAGAGACAGACAGACATGTTCAACACATATTCAGGTACAGAGATATCAGGTGTTCAAATCACACAGAAAGAAAACAGATATGTCTAATGAAAAAAGGAGATGCAAGTCTATTAGGCCACTGACTGCACTACCTAACAGTTTCCATGTTTAATTCCATTTCTTATTCCTAAGGACTCTATTACCATTAAACTAAATAGCTCAATTTCTTTAAAGGAATGAGAAGGACCATCCAATAAATAACCTATTTTGCGGGTAAGAACTTGAAGATTCAAACCTGGCTAAGAAATTAATTTGAATGATTGCTGCTGACAATTGCTTTGCATCAAGCTATTTCTTGACATTGTATGTGGGTGGTAAATAGTTCCTTTCCTCTGAAATTCTGAAATCTCAAAAATATTTATTCTCCACATTAGAGATAACCCCAGAAGTTTGAAAGCTTCCTCACACAAAAGCAGGGAAGACAGAGTCCAGAACAGCCAAAAGGCATCAGTTGTCAGTGTCCTTATTTTAATGTCAGAGCAGGAACTTGAAACTCACCTTTCTGCAACCCAATCCCAGTGCTCCCTTTATTTTTCACATTTTTCATTCATTTTTTCTTTCTTCTTCATTCCTAGTAAAAGTGATCATGAAAAAGCATTTTCAGGGAGAAAAAAAAAAATTATTCCTCCTTAATAGCTTTTGTAGGAATAGAGAAAAAAACAGCCAGGCATTTTGCTAGTTCTTAGTGCAACAAGCAAAACCAGGTAGGTGAAGGAACATAATAATTTGCTTAACGAAAATGTATTTGTTTACATCAAGCTGAGAATATTAATCTAGTCAGTTCTAAGGTGTAAGTGAAAGGATGCAAACGATTCAGTTGAATAAGATATTAAAATAAATCAATATACTATTAACAACTATTCCAAATATTCCAGATTAAATTGGAAGTGGAGAGACCAGGCTAACATTATTAGCCAAAGAATTTTCACCACTTATATGAATTTAAATTAGTTAAGCCAGTTTCAACATTTGAAGAACTTTCCTGCTCTCAAGGGAGATATTAAATGTATACATCAGTAATTCACAGATTGCTGCTGCTGCTAGTCACCAGAATCTGGCTTTAATTCCACACAGTTAAAATCTCTCTTAAAATTAAGAGTGTTTAATTCACTAAAAACATACCAAAATCAAACAGAAACTAAATAAACTTACTAATGATAGACAACTTAAAATGATACCTTTCCTTTAGGACCTGAGAAAGGGAGGTGCCTGATTATATGAATTATCTGGAGAGTGAGCTGGGATCTAATTTACATGGTAGTAATGAGCACATAGCTTTCTAATTACTTCCTGAAACATTTGCACACTGAGGTGATGGAACCTAGAGTCCAGAGAGCAAAGAATAAGACACTACAGGGAAAAAGAATAGTCTGAGCCAAAGGAGGTTACAATAAACATTTGGATGCCATTTGCATGGGTGTGAGGAAAAAACCTGGATCATGATGTGGTGAAGAATTCAGTAGTTTTCGTTTCCCACCCTTCATACATTTCAGGGCTTCTGCAGTGCAACACTGTTCCTAGAAGGAACGGAGGATGAGGTAGAGGTCTTGACAATTCAGCCTGCCTTAGGCAGGGCTCTCATTTGTTGTCTCTTCTTGAATGACAGTGTGGTTTCAGAATGGCAAGCAGAAGATGTCAGGTTGTTAATTTGTCCTTTCATTCCCCCCAGCCATTAATCAGATAGGCAGGGGCTTGCTCTTCGGCTCCTTCTGAAATTTTCCTGTACCATTCCTCAATAAACCTGGCTATCAAAGGTAGCTTTCAGAGCAGTCACCAGCCATGGAAGAGATTAACAAATCATTTAAGTGCTACCTCGCTACTCGAGGAAAGACAGGCTTTATACTCAAGATCTAACAGATTCTCTGCAGATACTGAAGCTGACCACACTATGAATTGCCAAAGAGGTTTCAAGGAATGCAAAGCAGTCCCATTGCTATGCAAGAATTCATTTACAGTTGTATTTATTGAACAGCAGGGTAAGTCATTCCTTTTTGATTTCTTTCTTAAAATGAGACCAAGTGTCAGCTAGTCTGTCACTAGCTTGTCTGACAACCTTTATTTCATGCAGACTATCAGATACATGTGTTAAAAACTCCCAGTGACAACTCTGGTTCCCCCAAAACCAGAGTTGTGTTTTTTTCTAAGAAATCCTGTTCTACAGGTGAATCTGGACCTTTCTGTGATGTCAGGCAAATAACGCTGCCTCTAGGAGACTTCTAAACCTGTGTGTGGTTACACACTTCAATTTAATGGATGTAACTCTGTTTCTTTAAAAGAACCAATAAAGCAGCTTCATTACACACTTCTGCCTGTGTTAAAAAATTCTTACAGCTGTTTCACTGAGAGGGTCTTCAATCTTCCTTCTTTGAAGAAAGGACTTAAAGTTTGGCAGGATCCTTTTCACTGTCACTATGCAGTCTCACCCGGTGCAGACATGCTCTAAACTTCTGAGAAAAATCAGGAGTTTGCACGTGCTCGATGAAAGCTTGCTAGAGGGTATCGAGCAACATTCTTTACAGAACCCGTTTTCACATTCTGTCTTCCAGACTGAACAGAGATTTTCCTTGCAACAGCTCCTCATGGCTGCCAGAAACAATTATGGCACTGGGCACTGGAACAGAAGAGAAGCAAACAGTCTTCCTGTGTTCTCAATATTCTTCTTGTTATACACACAGCTCAGAAAAAGAATCACTTCGGTTGGAAGACGCAGTGCTCATAAAAAAAGTGATTGAAAAGAGTAAGGGGTGACTTGACAGGAGAAAAGAAGAAGGGGCAAACTGCTGGGAAAAGTGTGAAAAATATTAATTAGTACTACTAATTCCAACTTAGTACTACTAATTCCAACTACTTCCCACAAGAACCTGGAACAGGACACACAGTTCTCAATTTTTAAGATTCCTCTGCTGTAGGTATCCTGTTGGGAAAGTCACTGCTGAACTGCATGAGTCTTCTCCACACTGTGGTCAATCCAGAAAGGAGATGACAGCTTATGGCTGTTGCCAAATACTCCATTTGAAGACATGCAGAAGCCTCTGCCACAGGTCAGTAAAATCTCTATTTAATACCAAGATAGCAGCCTGTGTACCTCCACCTAAGAAGAATTCTGTCTTTCAGGAAGGTCTTATTTCCTTTACTACTTTCTACCTTGTCAGATAAGATGGTACACTAAAATCTAGATAAAATATAACACATTCTGCGAAGTTTAAAACAGGTCAGCATTAACTTCACCTGTACAATCTTTAATTCCTTTCTCTGTGCATAAAGAATCTGCTTTTTTTTCTTTTTTTACATGAATATATTTGGGATCCCTGCTTCATTCAATAGTCAGGAAGTATAGTGTTTAGGGAACAATTAAGGCCTAGGCTTTGAATAAGGACATTGTCATTAGACTTCTGCCTCATTTTCTCCAGAAAGCAGACAGTACTCTGAAATGAAGCAAAATCAAAGACTGGTCGTCTCTTCTGAATGTGAATTCAAAAGTCCCTGTTGAGCTGATTAAGAGGAGATCCCAAGGGAAGGAACAGCACTATAGCCCTTGAGGCAGCAGCCTATGTCAGGAGAAGGGTGAGGGAAGAGAAAGCAAGGTCTCACTCATGCAATGGAAGACTGCTCTGTTGGAACTGTTTTGCCTCTGAAGTCTGCCAGAAGACCTGAATTCTTACAACAGTGACATAAGTCAAGAAGATCTCTGCTTTTCACACTTCAAGCTCTATAAGCACCTCCAAACCATACAAGCAATCAGGCCTAAAGTCTCCTGCATTCTGAGGAATAGGAATTCATGACAAAACAGGATTTGCTCTCAGTCTTTCAAGTACACAGCTATTTCTGTGGAGGCATAGAAAGGAGCTCATTTCACAAAATAAATTATTTCTTGCTTGCAGGAAACTATTTAATATAGCAGCAATTGCACAGAAAATCGCACATCAAAATTAGTTACTCAAAGCAGGGTTTGGCTAGAGGTCACAAACAAAGCAAAAGGGAAAAACATTGATTATGCAACCACAAAGCTATGCTGTGTTGTCAGCTCAACTGAGGTACATTTAACTGGAGCAACACAGCTCCATATACAGATAGACCCGCTTGCCTGAACGACAAGACACTGTGCCTCTGGGACAAAACACCCTATTGCCCAACAGAGCTAGTAAGATACAGGATTCCTGAATTAATTAAAATAAAGTTATTTATTTGCTGATACTCCTGTAAATAACGGGTGCATGCTAGGAACTTGGATGTAGGGTTATAAGAACCCAAAAGGACTGAAATACCCCCAGTTTTCATGTCAGTTCAGAACTATCCAGAAGAAGAGCCTGCTTTTCTGCACATTTAGCTGGGAAGTGGATGAATCCTTAAGCCTTTGCCCTTCATTAAGATCTGTTGCACCAGAACATAAAGCTAAAACATGTTTTACTCATGCCTTGAATAACTTTGGAGATACAGAACGGATTTCAACTCCGTCTCTTTTGGACAGCTGCAATAACTTGTCATTTCCTCCCAGAACTTAACTTGAAAAGCAGAACCGGAAACTGATTTAGTAACCTATATGACTCAGACAGGAGAAAATATTGCAAAGAGTCCTGAATTCCCAGAATATTAAACTCATGAAGGACTGTCTTCATGTCTGAGGATCAGATTCTTAAGGTCCAGTCTGCGTAAATGTTGCTTACATGCTCTTGGCTCAACAGAGGGACCACAAACGTTGTATACTATGGAGCCACTCAACATAATCTGAAGAGAACATTTCCTTCAGTGTAGCTGCAAAATGCCATAAATAGGCATTCCCTCTGCTTCCTTACATAGAACAAAATCTCAGACTTGGCTCAGTAAGACATCTGCTTCACTTGGGGCAGAGAATCCCCTTCATTTCTTTCCTACAACTATGACTATGTAATAGAATAAATCGTTTAAACAAAAAGGATAAGTCTATATTGTGCTCATTTTCTCTGACTTCATTATCTGCAAAAAAAGATTACAACACTATGCTGGAGTAAATTTCACTCCCTCTAAGCACTCAAGGAAAAGTTAATTCACAGCAAGAAAGGGGACAGAATAACCTGGAAATCAAAGGACTATTATAACCACTCTCAGTCCTACTTGCCCCAAACACTTCATGGCTTAGAAGCTAAGGAAAGGTTTTTTTTCTTTTCTATTAAGGGGCTATTGACTTGAACAGATTAAACTGTCATGCAAATTGTTTAGGTATATGCATTATAGTAATAAGGGATATACATACATGGTTCACTCTGATACTGAGACAATTGATGCCCACTGCAATTGGTGAGATTGGCCATTGAGTGCCCATTCAAAGTACAGTGTTGCCTGCTCTTTCGCCCTTATTGTCTCTAAATTGCTAAAAAATTAATAATTCACATGTCAAAATAATACTCCTGTAATGAACCTGTAACATGCAATCTAGTCCCAGATAAAATGTTCCTTTGGTTTTGAATAAAGAAAACATTTTCACTTATTTTATTTTTCCCTTCCTTCAGACAACAGTTGAAAACAATTAGCAGATAAAACATTTCTTGCTCTTTGTTCTTTATATGCAAATACCATGGACACAGTGAAGATACTAAACAGTACTGGTGCCAGCAGAGACCCTTGAGGGACACCACTCATTGTTGGTTTCCATTTGGACACTGAGCCATTGACTGACTCTTATCTGCCTAATAGTCCTTCCATCAAATTAATGTCTTTCACAATTTAGAAGCAAGAATGTTGCAGAAGTCCAGAGACATGACATCAATAGCTCTTCCCTTGTTCACTGATGCAGTTAATCCACCCTTGAAGGCTGCAGGATCAGTCGTGCACAGCTGGCCCTGGGTTAATATTTGCCCTTGGCGAAGCCACCCCTAATCTAACTTCTGTAAAATGTTGCACACCTTGTTGGTGTTTTAGTTAAGGACATGCCTCTGTCATTTTAATGTAACAAAGCTCATGGTACTCAGATGTTTGATACCATTTCTTAACACAAGACTTCCAGGAAATGTGGCTTTCAAGCAGAAAAATGTTCAAGCAACAAAGGTTATGCTATCTGATTGTTCATGGTGAATAATGTGAGATACTACAAAGGATTCACTGGTTTTCAGCAAGCAGCAGACTGTTATAATACACACCACCCAATCATAACCTTTGGGAGCCAATGAGGGGTGACCAGGATTTTGGAATTGCTGACAAAGCTACTAAAATGATCTTTTATTTTGGAAATTGAGTCCTTGCACATATTGCAATCGAAAAGCTTCTGATTCTTTTATAGGACTGTTACTCCAGCAATGCCAGTGACCAACTATATTCTGCCTGTGGTTGTGATTTCATTAAATCAGGGTAACAACTCTGAGAATAAATTTTTGTTAGAAAACATGAATACAAACAGAAAATCTAGACCCAACCTTTGTAACACACTAAGATGCAAAAAATTTTGACAAACCACTCTTCAATGGGTAACTATGACCTAAATTCCTCTAGTTGAATACATTCTGTGAGCCAAACAAGAAAGAATTTACCAGCATGAAATACACTCCTTTTCAAACCCACTGGCTTCCTAGGACTTCACTGTCTTATCCATAAAGTTTTGCACCCTCTGGAAATTGTTTTAATTAATAGTGTGTCTGGTACCCAGTAAACTGGTTCTGCTGCCATTTCCACTGCTCCTGTTCTTTCCATTGTGGGTAAGAGAATTATTACTGCTTGTTCTCAGTTCTGTGCTACTTTTTCTGGTTTTCAACCACCTCCAAAGACTTGTTGCAAGTCTTTATTGCCTCTGTTTCACCATCTTTTCATACATCATGTGTAGTTTCCTCATCTGTTTTATGTATTTATTTCTTTCACCAGCCTCTTTTATCCTCCAGTGCCTTATCCTCCATTTTTCTCTGCATGAACCCTTCTGAAGACATGAACCCTGCAACTACTCAGTAAATATACTTTATAACTATGTTTTACCTCACTTAAATGTTATCTCTTTTTAAGTATGCCATGATGTAGTCCTTCTATCACCTGGCTGACTGTAATCATCAAGTAAAATTCAGTTTCACTAATGAATAGTTATCCATAAGAAATCAGGGGCTTGTTGCTGTTCCTGGTAGATGCTTCATTTGAGTTAAGTTTTATTCCTGAACAAAACTTTTCTCTGAAAGCTGGCATATGTTTAAATTACATCACCTGTTGTGTTCTCTTCCACTTTTCTGTCATTATTAGTCATCTCTCAAATATGAGCCAACATTAGGGAAGGCAAAGGAAAACCAAGAGGGGCGTAGGACAGTGCAGTAAAGTGAACAGAGGAGAAACAGAAGGGAACCATCAGACTGAAGAATATCGGAAGAAAATTGAGGAGGGAGTGAACACCAAAGGAAGACAGGGTGAATCACTGTGAAAAAGAGAGCTGAGCATGGAAGAAGAAAAGAAGGCAAAGGGAAAAAAGACTTGGGGAAAACACTATAGCCATAGATAGCATAAAGATTAGACAATAAGAAAAAGCAGGCAAAGAGGAGACAGAAAACAAAGGAGATTAATCAAGACCAAAAAAAAAAAAAAAGCCCTAGGGAGATGATCTGTATCAGAAATAAGGGGTGATTTTAACCAAAATTGGAGATGTCTAGTATAATGGGGAACACTACAGACCAGAGTAGGACAATAAACAGAATAAATATTTTAAAATAAATGAGCACAGAGTGACTAGAACAGTTGTGCTGTTGTACACTCTAAACCAGAAAAAGGTAACTTATGAACATTAATCTGGTGTTTCTCTACAACTGAAAAGGAAAGCAGGATGCTAAAAGGAATAAGTATAAAACTAAGATTGAATACTATGGAGGGTTTTCTGCTATATGCTCTTGATACCTTTATGTGCTACTGTATATTGAGTAAGGATAATAAAACCAGAGTTCTGCTGTCATCTCACAATGATACATGGTAGCAGTAAATGTACATTTTACTTTGGGGTATATTGCTCCTGATTGCTCATTTCAGCCTTTTGCCAAGCTGTAGTCTGCCCCATTCTTGCTCAACATTATAAATATTTTTAATGGAAATGGAATACACATCAAAAGCTGTGATATAATTGTTTTATGAGGCACTGGTTAGACCTCATGCTTAGTTGGGCTCATTTTGCTACAAAAGGGCAATTATTGTACAACATAATGGAATACATGGGATCAGTTCAGCTTTTGAGATAATTTCTTATGAGAAATTGCATGTTGGCAGATGCACTGATTTCAAGTGAGGCACCCATCTGCATCTGAAGGCACAGGATTCTCCAATAAAAAGAAACCTGCAAAGTAACCAAATGAAACCCTTTGAAATGATATTGTCAATTTGACAAAATACACTTGGTTCTTAGGGTTCTTTCAAAGCACAGTACTTGGTTATTACCATCATGCTCATCTTGCCTAAGGAAAAAAGACAGAGTGACTTGAGGAGGGCACTTGACAGATGCAAAGCCTGAAATAATCCCATGAATTGGTAACATCAGCTTTGTTGAAGTTGATATTAAAATTCTAACTCGCTTTTACTGTCCTAGGGCTTAAGCACAGTTTTCCTGTCAGTTTGTCTATTAATTTATCAGTCTAATCAGGAAAAATGACAGTGGCCTAGTTCTTTTAGGGACAGGTGGTAGCTCCCACTTGTAGCATCCTTTTTGAAGATTGTTGAAAGGACATCTAGCCCCCTAGACAAGTAGCTGTGCTGGGGAAAAGGAATGTCTAATGCCAATCTCCTTTTCCAGGTGGACATGGCACAACAGTTGGGCTTCAAGCACGGTTACGTATCTGAGCAAGAGATAACGTTGCTCGTGAGGGCAGTGCATGCCCTCACAGGCATTTCCTAGCTCCTCCTTGGCAAATGCAGCAGGCCAGATGGAACTGTTCCTTGGGCTGCCAGTTGGACCACCCTGGTTTGTACCAAACAGGATTTTAAAAAACCCAAGGGGATGACAAAAGTCTGAAAATTAGCAACTAAAAATAAACAGGAAATGAAGGCAGAACTGTTTCACATGGAGTGCCATAAGTAAATGAAACAGAATTGTGCAGTTGGAATTATCAAAATTATGAATTTAAGTAAAAACACTGTGAATAGTGAAAATAATGCCAGGGCAGAAGGGAAAGGAAGAGCTATATTTAAACAAAGCTAAACAAACACAGCTACAACAATGCTATCACTAGAACCACACCTGGATATCTTCAACGTGAGGTAAAAGAATGTGTGCAGAAGTATGGCATTTTGAAGGTCTGAAACACGTTACTTTCAGCAAGTTTCCTGTAATCTCCTGTGGAATTCCTTATTTGTCACAGCATAGTCTGTTGCTTTAATTTTTTTTCCTTTAAGTAACAGCTCTGAAAAATTAAGGCTCAGGCCAAGTACATAATGGAAACTTGTATTCTATAATTTGTAAAGATGAGCAATTAGATAGAAGAAAGTCACTGCATAATAACAAGAATACTTCACTACTTACCCAGGATCAGTTAAGATTTAATGCAGATTTTTTTTCCAGATGAATGCTAAGACACTGTTGGTCTGTGAGGACATCATTTACAAAATACATTTAATGGAAATGTAATGCCAAAGAGAAATAGTACTACCTACAATTTGATAATACTGTTTAAAGCTCAACAAATCAGAAGAATCTCTCAAAAATACAAGGCACAATCCTCTGCTGTTGAGATAAAAATTAGATGACTTACACATGACTTTTTCCTTCTGTAGGTTCTGGTACTGCAAGGAGCTGTGAAATTGCTTTCCGACTATTCTATTTAACAGTCACACCAACAAAACAAAACACAGAAAGCAAAGCATAAACAGATATTTACACAATGTTTCATCTATGCCAATATTGAGACACTGAGTAAAATCAATATGCAAATCCTTTTGGTATTTCAATCATCTGAGACCTTGAGACACTAAAGGCTGTGTTTTATAATTTTGGAGTTTTACACAAATGCAGGCACTAGAGCACTTTCATCATCTAAACAGTTCCCCAAGAAATTTAAACACAGTGAAGCACAATCAAGCTTTATCAGATAGCTTATTAAGTAGGACTTGCTGGGATACTTAACTGTTAGCCAAAACAACACAAGCAGCCTGTGTTTGTGCAGCAGCCCAGGAGCCTTGAAAAGTCTTCCTCTTCGGCAAGGTAATTTCTACTGAATAACACTTGGTTCTGTGGGGTAGGTGGGGAGCTGGGGAAGGAAACAACAACAGAGCAACAAAAAAGAGACACTCCTTTCCTGGAGGACACAGGGAATGCAAAGCATCCAGGACAGCAAATTGAAGAAGAACCACTTCAAAGTTCTTTGGATTTGGTACACTCTCCCTACAGTTAAGGCAGCAACAGAGTCAGAATCTCAGGTATTTCCACACCATCTCTGTCACCACTTTTGAAGGTGGCTGTCTCTGACGTGTCACCAAAGGAAGGACCTCTCAGGGGTCATGCTTGTCTATCAAATGGCTTAAGTTAACAGGTGAAACAGCACAAGGTTTCTTTATTATTATTAAGTCCCATGGCTACAGATGTAATCTTTTTCTGGTTCATTCTATCTTACAAGAACCAACAATATTTCTATATTTGGAATTTAAAGTAATGTGTAGAAGACTAACTCAATACCACAGAGGCTGGCTAACAAAGAGGACATCATAAGACCATTTAAGAGGGTAAAAGGAGATTGCATCCTGCTTGACTTGGCAGGCCACCTTCCCTTCTTTTGCTACCAAAGTGCCACTACACCTTAACATCCTAAAGTGGTAATGCACAAGATGGCGCATAAAGCATTTTGTTGGTGTTTTCTGGGTATCTTTTTTTTTTGTCTCTCAAAGAAAATAACACAGAAGGGTCTTTACAGAAAGAGCCTGGGGCAGATTTGTAGCTAGAAATTATTCAAAACTGAAATCAGCAGAGACGCGATAGTTTCGAACAGCTGATGGGCTTCCTCTTCTCTCTTACAACTGGGACTTGAATGTGGCCATAAAAGGATCATAGGAAGTCCAAGCACAGAATTTCCATGTCACAGACATCAAAGACAAAAATCTGACTCTGCTACAGGTTTTATTGAAGCTTTTTCTTCTTTAATTCTTAGAGCACAGCCACTTCAAAAGCTAAGAATATTGCAAATTTTCAGTACTTTAGGAATTTTCAGTCTCATAGAGAGTAACGGCTTACGTTTTCCTTTCACAAAGTTAAAATTTACCTTAAGACGCAAACAACTAATAAGCAAATTACTCAACCTATTAATTTAACATTTTCTTTTTTTAAAAAATAAGATTAAATCTTTACTAATTTACTTAGAACTATTCATAAGACAAAACCAGGAAATCACCATTTAGAATATTATCTATAGCTCAGAGTTCACACCAGAGTTCAACAAGTCTCAATTGCTGCCCAGAGATGTTTAATTTAATAATAGAAGGAAGCATGCATTTTCTCCATATACAACAGTACCCTAATAAATGTTCCTTCTACAATCTCCATATTTCCTTAGTTTACTTAGAATTTACTCTAATGTTACTCTATAGACTACTGTAATATGAATTAAATTACAAAATCAAATGCAGATTGCCACTGTGTGGGGCAACACACAAATACATTTAAAATACAAATGGAAAATTAATTTCCAACTGCCTTAAAACAAAAGACTAAAGTTATATTGAACTAACTTACATAATGAAGACTTTTAGAATAAATTGTATTCAACTTTCTCTTTCATTGTGTCTTATTCCAGTACCATGACTGTAGTAAGCAAATTTCCAAAAGCAGGTGATTCAGACACTTATTTACCCATGACACCATGTGAAAATAAAATTAGATGAATTCATTATTATTTAAATTAATTAAATTTAAAAAATAATTAGATTAATTTTGATGCACATTGTACCAAAATGTCAATATAGGTCCTGTAAATAGTGTTCTGTAGCAATACTCAAATTTTTTAGCGTCAGCTAAAGTGTTTAATGAAAACTAATTACCCATTCTCAGTATGAAGCACCGATGGAGTTGGCAGTGGAATCACACTTGGGTTGCAGCACTTCTCACCATCTCAGCCAAAATTCACACAGCCAAGGGTGTTGGCTACCTGTAAAGCAGTGATTTCATCATTTCCAATTGTCTCTTTTCTACAGATATATAAACAAATCAGAGCATCAGCCAATACAGCTCTTTGGACAGCTGCGTTTCCACAAACAAAGCAAATTCAAGAAATTGCATCTCCACAGTATTTCACATTTTATTTTGAAAATGTAAAACTGTAACTATGAAAAAGAAGGAATCTTTGTCATTCATTTGAACAGGAATATTTGAGTATTCCTGTGCTTCTGACATATATTGATACAACAGATCCTCAGTTATTTTCTATCAGGACAGTAATAAATATTCCACAGTGATTACAAATTGTGACTCATAAAGCATCAAACCTGCATCAAAAAGCACAAAAACTCAACTTTTGTTGCTTTATGTTGAAACAGCTTCTCAGAGCCCTTGATACCAAGAAAAAAATGCATGTTTATTACACGTAGTGATTTAATAACACAAACTGCAGTGTTCCTTTCTATTTTGTGGGTTGCCATACACAAAGACTGTATCTTACATGCCAAATGAAGCAATGAAACATTATTCTCACTTAAACACTACAGAAAGTTACAGCACAGCCTGGCTAAGTAATTTTCTGAGAAGAGCTTAGGTTTGAGAATGGAAGAAAAATTTCCTATTATAAACAGCACTTAGCACTTAAGAAGTGCTTTGCATTTCCACAAGGCTCCTTAAACAAGTACATAGGGATTGTGAGCCTTGTACAAGTAAGGTCATTGAAATGGGCATCTTTCTCTAAGAACGATTTAAAAAGAACTGTTTTCTCAAGTAAGAATCAGAATACACTGCAATGGTTTTTGTTTTAGAGCTAACCAAAACCCATGGCATCCCCATGGCTCAAAAGTTAAGTGGTCCATGAAACAATTTTATCGTCCTATCAATGCATGACTGAAAATATTCCATATAAATGTAACAGTAATGAGTATAAAAATAAACATCAGTATGTAAGTAGACAAATACTGTATAGATAGCTAGCTAACATCTTGGCACTCACAAGAAATAAAGTATCAGCTGAAGTTCAGGTCCAGAAGAGAAGGATCTCCATAGTGAGGGGATGACCAAGAGAGAACAAGGGGTAATGACTTTAAACAGACAGAGGACAGGTTTAGGTTGGATATGAGGACGAAATTCTTCAATGTGAGGGTGGTGAGGCACTGGCACAGGCTGCCCAGAGAAGCTGTGGCTGCCCCATCCGTGGCAGTGCTCAAAGGCAGGCCGGATGGGGCTCTGAGCAATCTGGTCTGGTAAAAGATATCCCTGCCCGTGGCAGGGGGGTGGAACTGGATGATCTTCAAGGACCCTCCCAATCCAAACCATTCCACGATTCTATGATCTAAAATTCAGGGGAACCTGTTGAATGGGCCCTGAATCAAGCCACAATGGAGAGGCTAATGCATATGTGAAGGAACCTTGATTTCATTACTCACTTTTCCTTCTCTATTTCATCACTAGTTGGTATTCTTTTCCTTTTTTCTTCAGTAGTTTTTCAGTTATAGTCTCATTTTATTATTATTCATAAACTTTAACATTCTTCAAATAAAGATATTTACCTAGTTCCGCCCATCAGTGAGTGAACTGATGCCTGCATTGAGAAAGGATGTTTGAAAAAAAAAATCATAATTAACCCATTTAAATGTTACACCTTTTCAGAATTCTCTCATGCTTCTGAGTGGATCTCAGGATACCGAGTGAATCCTGTTCCAGAAACGTCTCAATTAAGGATCAGCAAGAAGGAAGCACAGGACTGCATCCCCATCATTTTTCTATACGTGTCCTATTTATGTCCTACATGACTCCCTCCCTGTAGGAAAGCAGAAGGATAAATAACTCCTAATTACTATGTTATCTGCTTGAAATTACATTTTTAACATCTTGTTCAAATTAGTATTAAAAGTTTAAAACTCTGCCTCATATCCAAAAACACTGGAAAACTTAGAAGTACTACCTGCCCACTTGGCCCTGTCAAAACAATTTGATTGTGCAGACTTCCAGACTAGTTCACTGATTTCTTGGTACAACAGCACTCTCAGGGAACATGCAGCTGTCACTTAGAAGTGTTTCCCAAAGTTTTGTCTATACAGATTACCTCCTCCTGAGACGTGCAAGTGCCCCTGGTGTTAAAGTTCAAACCTTTGGAAAGCCACGCTTGGTGGAGCGATACACAAGCCTCCCAGAAGAACTGAACATTTGGTGTGAGATTCTACTAAAAAAACCACAGGTCCAGAGAGAACAACCCACACAGTCCCTCTGCTCCTTCAAGCTGCCAGAGGCACAGGATTCAAATGTCTCAAAGCCTTCCTTCCCTACATATATTCAGATAAGTTTATCATAAACCGTTCCACAGAAGTACATCTCAGACTCTGTATTAGGAAAAAAAAGACTGCTGGAACAAAGAATTCCTCGCAAACATCCAGCTGACCCCTGAGTTTCCAAAAAATTTTGAGTGGCAGTAGAAACTCATCTGACTCCCACTGATACTTGACTGATTTGTTAGCAAGATTCAACAACCTGTCCATGACATAGACATCGTCCTGCGAACAATGTATTTCCCATACTAAAAATCATTAAGTATGAGTATTCCACTGGATGGGTCTCAAAAAATTGATCCCTCATGAAAGTCAAAACTGTATCTGAGTGGTGACCTACACCTACTAATCTTGTCCCAAGCACAGAAAATGGTCTGTAACTTTGTATAGTCCCTGGAATGCTTTGATTCTGTTTTACAATTTAGGCCCTATTTTAAAAAATTACATGGTGAGTAGGAAAAGTTAAAAAGCTAGAAGAGTGATGACTTTAAATGGGTTTGCCCAAATTAAAACTGAATCTCTGCCGTAAGGGTTAAGTGTAGTCTGTTTACCTCCTTCAGACAACATCCAGTCTGCAGTGACCATTCCTTGGGAAATTAGGGATTCCCTCACATCTGTAACAAATTACATGGAGCAGTACAGCTCATCCTTAAAGTTCATTTGATAGTGATTGTAAGACATGCCTTAAGGTTAGGATGGAGTGCTTAGCTCAATCACTTGATTATATGCAGAATTTCAAATGCTGCAGAAGCCAGGCTGCATATGGAAGTTCTGGAATTGAGGACAACTCACCTGGAAATCAAGGCTGTTTTTGTTCATATCCTACCACAGGCAGACTACATTCATAGGGAGAACACTACTATCTAATGGAGAAAGAAACACGCAATAGACTACAAGTTTTCTATTAGAGCTGTCCAGGAACAGATGGTTCCAGCATCTGCTATTGTCTCTCCTTATCCTGGGTAATTTATTTATTTTTTAAAATGTGGTTCGGCCTTAAGTTCAGTCAAAGTTCATCTGGCATCCACATCAGTTTACATCTTTATCCAAAGATCTTCTTTGTTCATGCATCTTACAGTCAAATGAAAGAAATTACTCACACATTGCCACCTATGTGTGAACCCACCACCTACTTAGATTCATTTCTCACCAAAGTTAATGTTTCTCACCAAAGTTAAACCTTTACCTCAAGGTTTGAAGAATTCAGACAGTCCAATCTGTCTCTGAAGATCACATTCCTGGCAGAATAGTATCAGGCTGCAGAACCAGGGAGCCCCAAAACCTGATGATTTGACACTACTCTGTGTGGCTGAAGCAGCTTTATGGCCACATGCTAAGCTACTGGCCAAACCAGTGCTGGCATTCCCTTTTAATTACTGTGAACCTGAGCATGGTTTTTTTTTTGGTTAAAGATTCACTATTGTACATAATCTGAGATCCATATGCTTGAAATTTGCTGTGCATCACGGGAGTGTGAGGGGGGGCAAGTAGGCCAAACTGAGTGACTTCAGTGATGGATTCCTAAAGAACACCATCTATAAGTATTAGTTTTTTACAAAACCACCTGCTTCCACCAGCTTTTTCTTCACGTGACTGGGACTCGGGCTTTAACCCTCTCCAGACTGATCTCCTCCAGTCAGGATTCAGGCTGGTAACATAATGTTCCCAACGCCCCTCCAGGGAAACAAGACGGAAAAAATAAGGAAAAGAGAGGGTTAAATTTGCGACCACAGGTCAGTGGAGGCTGGACAGGCACTTGGAAACTGATGTATGCAGGACACTGCAAAGAAGTGGACTCTAGCCTGGAGAGCTCATGTGGGATGCCAGAAAGGTGAGGCAGCACTCGGTGCCGCCCGGAATCGCTTAGCATGGCAGAATGACTGATTTGGGGCAGGCTGTTAGCACGGGGCTGAGCGTGAGTGTCAGGTACAGTTTTCCCCATGTGCCAGGGCCCTGGGTAGCTGCGAGAACAATACAAAGAGCAGTTGTAATAGAGCTGAACTCCTTACTTTCCAAAAGATAAATTATGGTACTGAACTAGAGACCTCTTTCTGAAAGCTGCATCACACATTTGAATTGGACACATGCTGTTCCAGAAAAATATGTGGCTATGGTTGCTGACTCCACTGTTACGTTCCACCTGTGTGAGAAAAGGTTTTTTTATTGTTTGTAAAGTAGCCTCAAGCTAATGCAGCATGTACATCCGATATGCAGCAATGCTGTACACCTTAGCGTGTATTATACAAAAGTTACTACCAAGAACTTCCCCAAGCTTCCCTATCAAATAGGAACTGACTGACACTGATTTATGGAACAAAGGGAAACGCACATGCACTGCATCAACACAGGGAAAACCTGTGTAATCCTGTTGGACATCAGAGCCTCATGACCTCTTACTTTTAACACTTTCCCTTTGCCAGGGAAAAATTCGCATCCCTGCGCTCAGCAGGCAACAAAGAATACTCGGCACTAATGTTTCAGTCCATTATTTAGTTCGAGCATGCACAGTATAACTGGTTCAGAAAGACCTTTATCACTTTGTTAAGTACTACAAGCATTTCAGAGTTCCCCCGTTGACATCGTATGCAAATTGTTCCTACAGCAAGTTATGGATACTTCAAACACTGGAGCAAGGCACAGCATACACGTGGCTTGCAAACTGCAGTACGGAGTGGGATTACCACAGTCCCTGGCAGCAAAGAAAGATTTTTCCCACAGCAGCTTCCTTTGTCTCTTTGTAGCACACATAAATAGAGACCCGCTGTTGAGGTGAATTACAGCAGGTAGTGAAAGTATGCAGGCTATAGGCAAGAGGGCCTCTCGAGTCTTCGTTCCCTCACAAAATGCTCGGCTTTATCTGCCTCCTAGTTAGACCAGCCCTCACTGCAAAACTGAACACACGTA
The DNA here is from genome assembly GCA_013400175.1 of Phainopepla nitens. Lineage (NCBI taxonomy): Eukaryota > Metazoa > Chordata > Aves > Passeriformes > Bombycillidae > Phainopepla > Phainopepla nitens. The sequence continues at coordinate 660,407 of VXBQ01013737.1, forward strand.
ATTGAAGGTTTGTGTTGGCAGCTGACGTGATGTGCTAAAACAACCTGCAGGTCTTAATCCCTGATGAGCCAATCAAGTGGAGTTAACATCAGTCCAATACTGCTTTTGTACACAGATGGGAATCGGGGGTTTTTTGAAGTCTTGTGTAGAGAGGAGACGCATTAGTTTGCAGACTCAAATGGCCCAGGTGGCTTCAGCTGGGTTAGAAGGTTTCTAAGAGCCATGGGGAAATCCGTGGTAAAGGCATAGCCCAAAAACCTTTCTGTGACTGTCTGGGCACCTATTTTCCCATTAAAAAATATCCCAACAAGTCCTGTTCATTCATGCTATACCAGCTTTCACACCCTGTGTTTGTGGTATGCAAAGACAAGCAGCATGTTATTCTCAACCCAATGAAATTATGTAGGCTATAGTATAGGGTGGGGAGAAACAACCAGAAATATTTTGACCAACTGAAAAAATTCTGTTACATCACAAACAGAAATATAAGCAAAAATATAATGGTTTTATAAACTTCTGAGTAACCACAAGACACTTTAATGAAACCATTCCAGCAGTTTTCCTTCTTCATTACCAGAGGAGCTGCTACAGTGAGTGGACTTGTGGAGTTCACAGCTGTGGGGAACTCCTGCCACAAAGACTGTCCCAGAGTCAGAGGTCCCTGATATTTCAGTTCTCTGCCCTGAAGCCACAGGAACCCCAGCCCCAGTGACGCAGCCCAGAGCCAGAAAAAACTCTCAACTTCACTTCTAATGGGATGCTCAGGACAGTTGGGCTTTCACCCAAAAAAAGCAAGAAGCACAGGAGCCCAGACTGCCAAACCTTGAAACTCCTGCCCAAGTCCTCATTCCAAATTTCCAGATTCCTCTGTCTCTGTCCATCTAGCTGACAGAAAACAGGGAGATGGGAACTTGAAGTTTCAGGAGCCACAGCTGAGGTGGTTTGTTTCAAAGTAATTTAAACAAATTATGTGACCTTTAGAAAGATTTTTCTGCTTTCCTCTCTAAATGAAACATACAAAATTTCAAATTACAGGCTTTTTCTTTTTTTTTTTAAGAACTGACTCTGGAAATGGAACTCTAGTTTTGAGCATCTACAGCACAGAATCCATGACTGAGTGTTTCCTACTGGTCTATAATACAGAGTAACCCCTGTAAGACCACAGAATTTTAGAATATCTTATGCTGGAAGGGACCCATAAGGATCATCAAACCTCGCTCCCTGCTCTTCACTGAACTACCTAGACTGAAGAGGAATCACTGGCTTCACAACACGTCCTACAGTTTACAAAGACTCAGTGAAAAGTGTAATGGTAATGAGATATGGAGAGGTTTCAAAAAAGAAGAAAGCTTTTTTCTCTTTACCGAATAAATGTGTTTCAGAAGTTCAACTCAAATTCTAATTAAGGCAAGAGCAGAGTCACTCTCCCAAGGACTGAAGTCCACCTGCTTTATCTAGCTGTGTTCTTGATACACAGGGGTAATGCTCCCCTACCAGTGTCTGAAATACCATAATTTCTCAGAATATCATAATTTCATAATATCATAATTTCCAAGCCTGCTCCAACACTGCAATATTCATCCTCATGGCATGCCAGGTATTTGCCACCAGTGTGGAAGGCTGGAATTCAGCCCTGGGGAAGACACATCTCACACTACATTGGCTTAGCTTCTCACAAATGAGGAGACCACAGGGAATGTTTCCCTGTGAATCACAAGAATATGTAAATCTGTGCCATCAAACACCATCTGTTGGCAGTTTAGGGATAATTTGATGCTACCGTTTGCTTCTATCAAAACTGGTGCCATGACATCACTTTGCCCAGCTTCTGCTCCTATCTGCAAACTCCTGTGATAACAGTATTTCCCAAAACTGACTCTGGCTGCTACACCTAACTCTAACACATTTCCTCTTTTGTTCAAACTGCTGGGGAGTCATGGACCTGGAATCATACAACCACTAAGGTTGGAAAAGGCCTCCAAGGTCACAAAGTCCAACCTTTGACTGAGCACCTCCATGACAACTAAACCACAGCACCAAATGCCATGTCCAGTTGTTTCTTGAACACTCCACAGACAGTGATTTCACCCCGCCCTGAACAGTCTGTTCCAATGCTTTAACTATCCTCTCACTGAAAAATTCTTCCTGAAGTCCAACAAGTCTTCAAACCTGAAAGCAAGTTTCTTGGTGCAGCTGAATTCCCTTGCAAAATATGTATGACAAAATAATCTGAGAAACAGTAAGTTCAAGTGCATGCCACAGTCAGCCTCACACTCTGTCACATCCAATCCACATGACAGAGGTACCCAAGGACATATCACTAGATACACAATAATGCCCATTAATTAATGGTGTCACTAAGAGCAGTCTGTTTATCTCCACGCAAAACTAGAAGAAAATCTAGCTACACTCAAACAGTATGGCAGAAACAGCTTCCCTTTTTAAAACCTTCTAACCCTTTCACACATAACTGCACTGTAACCCAAAGATTCTTACCTATATCCTACAAAGATTCTCATCTACATCTGAAGCAATACAGATTTTTTTCAGCTCACTTATGGCACCACCATGTTTAATTATTTCTAGTAATGAGCTTTATGTGACAGAATCCAGGCTGCCTTAAAAAACTGACGTGTTTATTATCCGTATTTCCTATGGGTATGTTTTTACTTTGTAAGTATTCCCTTATCTCTGTTTATCAGAGGCTGGAAGTCACCTCTGGAAGAAGTTAACACTCTGAACTGGAATATACTAACACTGATCTTAACTTTGCATTAGTATAATTAAAATAAAATTCTGTATCAATCAAGAAAAATGCTTAATTAGAAAAGAAGCCAACTTGTACTTCTAAAGAGTGGAAAGGAACATAAGATTAAATCAGGGCTTCCTGCACAAAACCCTGAGAATCAGCAATTTCTATTTAGAGGTTTGAAAGAACATTCAACCTTCTTCAAGTCTTGCTTACATATCTTTACATCACCCCCATCTCTACAGAGCTCGAAGTTTTGAGCACTTTATATTATACAAGGTCAATAGTACATTCCACAGAATCTCAGGGAAATGTCTCCATCATAGATCCATGTAACATTTCTGAGTAGAAACAGCTCTTCACAAACTGTCAGTTCTTTCTTAGTCTGGCAGCTTGATCTAAAGCCTATTTTGGGAAATCTTTCTCCATCTAATTAATACACCTGAAACTCACCTCCTGAGAGCTGGTACAGATATTTATGCCTGCACAGGGAAGGAGACACACAGACCTCCTGCTCTGTCCTTAGGCCATTACAGCTCTGCCGTTGTGACCTCCTATGAGGGATCTGCTAGGGAGTAAAAGTGACTTTATCATGATACTGTTATTCTGCTGTATACCAGAATCACTTTCATTTCAGAATAATCTACACAGTATCCCAGAGTAATGGTAAGGGCATAGCTGTTGTCATAGAACTGCACTGCTATAGTTCTGCCATGTCAGGTTGCTCATGGAACAAGTATTTAGTGCATTGCAAAGCAGAATTCTTCTCTAAAACTACGAAGCAAGGATACCCTATCTCAGGAATACACCCTTATTTCACTCAACAACATGAGTGATGAAGCCCAAGCTGCACCCCAGGCCTTCTCTACTCATGTGGATGTGGCTCAAGCTTTGATTGGGAAAACCTTCAGTCAAATGACAGTCAGTGGAACGACAGTCAGTGGCAATGACAGTCGTGAGTTGCCTTCAAAAATGCACTTGAAGGGAGAGGAAAGAGTCTGTGTCTACTCAGTAATTTATCTGATGTGCTATTTATCCATGCCAAACTCCTACTTAGTTCAGTGTGGCTGTTTAAGAGCTCAAGTGTAAATATGAAGAGACTTGCTTTGTTTGGTGGAACAACTAGGGCCTAGTCAGTTTGGAGACACCAGAGCAAGTGAGCAACTTAATGCAATACTTCTTTCCCTTTCTCCCTCCTAAGGGGGCTCTTTGGGTACAAGACACTTTTTCCTCAATTTCTGTGATGAGCAGCCAGTCCCTGGTAAACACATCTCTGACTTTGGTTACGCAGCTGCCCTTTGCCTCCAAGTCAGCGGCTGTAGCCGCACCTGTACCTCAGAAGGCTTACCCTGGGGTGGGTTTCCCTGGGCTTCCATCTTTTTCCTCCATTTCAACCCTGTTGGCCTTCCTGTTCTGCATGGCTCCTGGCCTCACAGGATCCTTCTTACCGCCAGGCGCTTGGATCTTCCTGCACTTCCCCCACACAGGCCTCCCGTTCTCGGCACACCGGGAGCCGCTCACGCCCCCCACGCGCCGCTCCCTCACACCTTTAGATGGCCGCCGTGCCGCCCTCACCAGCAGGGAGCCCTTGCTCACGGCGCCCACACACACCGAGGGTCTGCCAGCTCGCGGCACCTTCGGGGCAGCCGCGGGGCCGGAGCCCCGCTGGAAAAAGCCACCGGGAGCTGAGGGCAACTCCCGCCGTCGACGCCCGCCCCGCGCTTGGCCCCGCGCCTCTGGAACCTTCCGTGGCGCTGGGCATGAGCTCTGGGGGCAGGGGGCGGGCGCAGGCGAGCAGACCCCGAGGGAGCCCTGCCTCGGGCGCCTCGCCCGTCGGGGGCGCGGGACCCACCTACGGCGTTCGCCTTCCGCCGGGCATCGCCGCGATCCCCCCGGTTCCCGCCGAGACAGGGGAGCGGGAAGCCGCCCTCCCCCTCTCTCTGTCTCTCTCTCTCTCTCTCTATCCCCCTCTCCGCCAGCCCTCCGGGAGGCCCGGGTCCCGCACCCCCGGGGAGAAGGGGGGCAGCCGGACCCCCTGGCAGGGGGATCTCCTCGGGGCGGGGCCCGCCGCC